>JANXIP010000230.1:0-98182 GCA_026167965.1 Cyanocitta stelleri
ATTTGAATTTAATATCGTTTTTATTTTATTTTATTTTGTTTTGTTTTATTTTATTTCATTTCATTTTAATTTTATTTTATTTTTTAATTTAATTCAATTTAATTTAATTTTAATTTAATTTAATTTAACTTGAACTTAATATAATTTTTATTTTATTTTATTTTACTTTTATTTTATTTTATTTTATTTTATTTTATTTTATTTTATTTTATTTTTCATTTTAATTTAATTCAATTCAATTTAATTTGAATTTAATTTAATTTAACTTCAACTTAATATAATTTTTATTTTATTTCATTTTATTTTATTTCATTTCATTTCAATTTAATTTAATTTGAATTTAATTTAATTTGAACTCGAATTGAATTTAATATAAATTTTATTTTATTTCATTTTCATTTCATTTCATTTCATTTTAAATTTAATTTCAGCTTAAGCTTTAATTGAATTTTAATTTAAGTAATTAAATTATTAATTATATGATAATTATATATAATCATAATATACATAATTATAATGATATTATATAATTATATAATAATAAAAAATAATTAAATAATTAAATTACATATAAAAAATAATTTAAGAAATTAAATTTAATTTAATTCCAAATTTAATTAGAATTTAATTCCATTTTGATTTCGTTTCATTTTAATTTTGCTTTAATTTAATTTAATTTTGATTTTAAATTATTTTTAATTTAAATTTCAATCAATTTAATTCCATTAAATTTAATTTTAATTTTAATTTAATTTAATTTTAATTTAATTTAATTTTCCTTTTCCTTTTGAATTGAATTGAATTTCAATTTCAATTTTAATTTAATTTTTACTTTAATTTAATTTAATTTTATTTTATTTTATTTTGTTTGATTCTCTTTTTATCTCATTTTTTCTCATTCTTTCCTCATTTTTTTCTCAATTTTTCCTCATTTTTTTCTCAATTTTTCCTCTTTTTTCCCTCATTTTTTCTCATTTTTTTCTCTTTTTTTTCTCATTTTTCTCCTCATTTTTTTCTCATTTTTTTCTTTTTTTTTCCTCATTTTTTATCATTTTTTTCTCAATTTTTCCTCATTTTTCTCCTCATTTTTTCTCATTTTTTTCTCATTTTTTCACTTTTTTCGTCATTTTTTTGTCATTTTTTGCTCATTTTTTTCTCATTTTTTTCCCTCTTTCTCCTCATTTTTTTTCTCATTTTTTCTCTTTTTTTTTCCTCATTTTTTTCTCTTTTTTCCTCATTTTTCCTCCTTTTCCCTCATTTTTCTCAATTTTCTATTTTTTAATCCCCTTAAAATTCAATTTCATTCCACTTCTCCCCCATTTTTAACTTTTCCCCATTTTTTCTCTATTCCCACCCAATTTCACCTTTTTAAATTTCATTTCTTTCCCGTTTTTCCGAGATTTTTCCCCATTTTCTCCTCTTTCGCCCCAAACTTCAAAACCACCCCAAAAATTTGAATTTTAGCCCCAAAATCTCCCCAAAAAATCAAATTTTTCCCGAGGAAACACCCCAAACTTGACGTTTTTTACCCCAAACCTGCCCTGAAATCCTCGCTAAATTCCAATTTTTAAATTTAACCAAAATCGCCTTTTTTATGCCCAAAAACCCCACCCTAAACATCGATTTTTTTTTCCCCCTCAAAAATCGCCCCCAAAGCTTCACCAAACCCCCAAGATTTTCACCCAAAATAATCCCAAAAAAGGACTTTTTCACCCCAAATTCTCTCCCAAACCCCGCCTTAATTTAACCCAAAAATTCCAGTTTCAATCTCCTAAAATTTAACCCAAAATCGCCTTTTTAGGCCCAAAAAAAAAACCCTTTAAAAATCGATTTTTTTACCCCAAAAATTCACCCCAAGATCATCAAATTTTCACCAACAAAAATCCCCTAAAATGGAGTTTTTTACCCCAAATCCCTCATGGATTTAAATCCTAAATTTTAACCAAAATCGCCCGAAATTTAACCAAAAATCGTCATTTTTTAGCCAAATCTACCTTTAAAAAAAAAAAACAACAAAAAGTCGGGGGTTTTTTACCCAAAAAATCTCCTCGAATTTTCACCAAAACCCCCCAAATTCTCACCAAAAAAAAAAATCAAATTTTCACCCCCCAAAAAGTCCAATTTTCACCCGAAAAACGTCAAAATTTCGGCAAGAAAAAAGAAAAAAACCGAAATTTGACCTTTTTCACCCCAAATTTTCTCTCGTGCCCCTCCCGGACTTCAACCGGAAATCGCCTCTAAAAAATAAAACCCCCAAAAAATCGAAGTTTTGGCAGAAAAAAAATAATTTAAAAAATCCATTTCTGGACTAAAAAAATAATCGCAATTTTGGCCGAAAAAAAATCGAATTTTCTGCCAAAAAACCCGAATTTTTGGCCAAAAAAATCGCAATTTTGACCCCAAAAAAATCGAATTTTTGGCCAAAAAAAAAATCGCAATTTTGACCAAAAAAAATATCGAATTTTTGGCCCAAAAAATCGCAATTTTGACCAAAAAAAAAAAATCGAATTTTTGGCCAAAAAAAATCGAATTTTTGGCCAAAAAACCCCGAATTTTTGGCCAAAAAAATCGTAATTTTGACCAAAAAAATAATCTCAATTTTGGCCAAAAAAAATCGAATTTTTGGCCAAAAAAAAAATCGCAATTTTCGTCAAAAAATCGCAATTTGGACCAAAAAATCGCAATTTTCACCCAAAATCCCAATTTCCCCCAAAACCCCCCCTCCTGAACCCCCAGATTTTCCCGCCAAAACCCCCAGATTTTCCCGCCAAAACCCCGAGATTTCCCGCCAAAACGGCCCCCCCCCATTTTCTCCCCTCTCGCACCCGGGGGGGTTTTTGGGGGTGAAAAAGGCGAATTTTGGGTGGAAAAAACGGCGATTTCGGGGTCGGGACTCACCGCTCGAGACCGTGACGATCGTGCCGCTGCCCCACGCGTCAATACGAGACCCACGGTGGGCGGGAGCCGCGGAGCGGCCGCGCAAAAACCGCCCCGGGCGCCGTTTTGGGGAGAAATCCGCGGTTTTCGCTATTTTGGGGCAAAATCCGGCCAAAAACGGTAAAAAAACGGCGGGTTTGGGGGTTTTTTTTGTGGGGGGTGGTCGGCGGTGGGAAAGGGGGGGGAGGGGGTAAGGGGAGAAAGTGGGGGGAAATTTAGGGGAAAAAGCGGGGAAATTGGGAAATTAACATTTTTGGTATTGAGGCGAAAAATGGCGAGAAAAACGGGGATTTTGGGGTTTTTTGGGGGGTGGTCGGTGGCGGGAAAAGGGAGGGGAGGGGGAGGGGAAAATGGGGGAAAGTGGGGGGAAATTTAGGGGAAAAAGAGGGGAAATTGCGAAAATTGGGAAAATTAACATTTTTGTTATTGAGGCGAAAAATGGGGGGAAAAATGGGGATTTTGGGGTTTTTTGGAGGGTGGTCGGCGGCGGGAAAAGGGAGGGGAGGTGAGGGCGGGGGGGGAGGGGAAAATGGGGAGAAATGGGGAAAATTCAGGAAAAAAAGAGGGGAAATTGGGAAAATTGGGAAAATTAACATTTTTGGTATTGAGGCGAAAAACGGGGAGAAAAACGGGGATTTTGGGTTTTTTTTGGGGGGTGGTCGGCGGCGGGAAAAGGGGGAGGGGGAGGGGAGCGTGAGGGGGGAGGGGAAAATGGGGAGAAATGGGGAGAAATTAAGGGGAAAAAAGCGGGGAAATTGGGAAAATTAACATTTTTGGTATTGAGGCGTAAAACGGGGGGAAAAATGGGGATTTTGGGGTTTTTTGGGGGGCGTTTGGCAGCGGGAGGGGAAGAAAGGATGGGGAGGGAGGGAAAATGGGGCGAAAAAGGGGAAAATCGGGGGCGGGAGTGGGAAAATGTGGGATTTTAACGATTTTGGTGCTTTTTGTGTACAAAAACGTGTGAAAAATGTGATTTTTTGCCACTTTTTTTTGGGGCGAATTTCGCCGGGAAAAGGGAAAATGGGGGGGGGGGGAGGTGGGGAAATGGGGGAAATGTGGGAATTTAACGATTTTGGTGCTTTTTGTGTGCGAAAAGTGGGGTTTGAGACCTTTTTTTTTTTTTGAGGCAGAATTGGGGGAAAAGAGGCGATTTTGGGTCAAAACGCAGAAAAAAAAGAGCCGGGATTTGCCCCGATTTGGAGCAAAAATGACGAAAAGAGCCAAAACCAGCCCAAAATTGGGGCAAAAAATGGTCCAAAAATGCTCAAAATCAGTCCAGATTCGGGTCAAAAATGGGCAAAATTAGCCCGGATTTGGGTGAAAAATGCCCCAAAACGGCCCAAAATTGGGGCAAAAATGGGCAAAAGTCCCGAAATGAGCCCAAAATGGGGTGAAAAGACCCCAAAAGACCCGAAACGAACCCAAATTTGGGTGGAAAAGGCTCAAAAATGGGAAAAATCCGTGGGGATTTGGGGTAAAAATGCTCAAAAACGGCCAAAATTAGCCCAGATCTGGATTTTTAAAATGGCCAAAAGAGGCGAAATTCACCCAAATTTGGGTCCAAAATGCTCAGAAATGGAAAAAATCAGAGGGACTTTGGGGTAAAAATGCTAAAAAACGGCAAAAATCAGTGGGAATTTGGGTGGAAAGTGCTCAAAATTAGCAAAAATTTGTGGGAATTTGGGTCAAAAAAGCTTAAAAACGGTAAAAATCAGGGGGAATTTGGGTGGAAAATGCTCAAAATTGGTAAAAATTTGTGGGAATTTGGGTCCAAAATGCTAAAAAACGGCAAAAATCCGAGGGAATTTGGGTCTAAAATGCCCAAAAATGGTAAAAATCAGAGGGAATTTGGGGTAAAAATGCTAAAAACCGGCAAAAATCAGTGGAAATTTGGGTGGAAAATGCTCAAAAATGGTAAAATCAGAGGGAATTTGGGTCCAAAATGCCCCAAATTGGGCAAAAATCAGAGGGAATTTGGGTCCGAAATGCTCAAAAATGGTAAAAATCAGGGGGAATTTGGGTGGAAAATGCTCAAAATTGGTAAAAATTTGTGGGAATTTGGGTCCAAAATGCTAAAAAACGGCAAAAATCCGAGGGAATTTGGGTGGAAAATGCCCAAAAATGGTAAAAATCAGAGGGAATTTGGGGTAAAAATGCTAAAAAACGGCAAAAATCAGTGGGAATTTGGGTGGAAAATGCTCAAAAATGGTAAAATCAGAGGGAATTTGGGTCCAAAATGCCCCAAATTGGGCAAAAATCAGAGGGAATTTGGGTCGAAAAAGCTCAAAAATGGTAGAAATCAGAGGGACTTTGGGGTAAAAATGCTAAAAACCGGCAAAAATCAGTGGGAATTTGGGTGGAAAATGCTCAAAATTAGCAAAAATTTGTGGGAATTTGGGTCAAAAAAGCTTAAAAGCGGTAAAAATCAGAGGGAATTTGGGTCCAAAATGCACAAAAATGGGAAAAATCAGAGAGAAAATGCTCAAAAAAAGCTCAAAAATGGCAAAATTTAGTGGGAATTCGGGTCCAAAATGCTCAAAAATGGTAAAAATCAGTGGGAATTTGGGGTAAAAATGCTAAAAAACGGCAAAAATCAGAGGGAATTTGGGTCCAAAAGCTCAAAAATGGTAAAAATTCGTGGGAATTTGGGTGGAAAATGCCCAAAAGTGGCGAAATTCCCCCAAATTTGGGGCAAAACCGCTGCAAATCGGGGAAAAAAGAACCCAGAACGGCAAAAACCGCTCCAAAACGCCCGAAATCCGCCGGGTTTTGGGGCAAAAACGGGCAAAAACGGGCAAAAGGAGCCGGGATTTGGCGGGAAAGCCTCACATCGGGGGCGGGGGGCCCGAAATGGGGGGAAAAGCGGCGATTTTGGGTTTTTGGCGCGGCGCGCGCCCCCGGGAGCAGCAGCAGCGGCCGCGCCGGGGCCGCTCCCACGGTGACACGGGCGGGACAGAAACCCCGGGCGCGGTTTGGGGCGAAAAAGGGCGAATTCGGGCAAATCCGGGCGGGAACGGGGGAAAAAGGGGGGGAAATGGGAAAATCCGGGTGGGATTTGGGGGAAAAAGGGGGAAAATGGGAAAATCCGGGTTGGATTTGGGGGGGAAATGGGGGAAAATGGGAAAATCTGGGTGGGAATGGGGGAAAAAGGGGGAAAAAGGGGGAAATCTGGGTGGGATTTGGGGGAAAAAAGGGGGAAAATGGGAAAATGTGGGCGGGAATGGGGAAAAATGGGGAAAAAGGGGGTAAAAAGGGGGGGAAATGGGAAAATCCGGGTGGGATTTGGGGGGAAAAAGGGGGAAAATGGGGGAAAAAAGGGGGAAAATGGGAAAATCTGGGTGGGAATGGGGGAAAAATGGAGGAAAATGGGAAAATCTGGGCGGGAATGGGGAAAAATGGGGAAAAAGGGGGGAAAAAAGGAGGGAAATGGGAAAATCCGGGTGGGATTTGGGGGGAAAAAGGGGGAAAATGGGAAAATCCGGGTGGGATTTGGGGGGGAAATGGGGGAAAATGGGGGGAAAATGGGGGAAATGGGAAAATCCAGGGAGGATTTGGGGGGGAAAAAGGGGGGAAAATGGGAAAATCTGGGTGGGAATGGGGAAAAATGGGGGAAAAATGGGGAAATGGGTGGGATTTGGGGGAAAAAAGGGGAAAAAATGGGGGGAAAATGGGGGAAATGGGAAAATCCGGGTGGGATTTGGGGGGAAAAAGGGGGAAAAAAAGGGGGAAAATGGGAAAATCTGGGCGGGAATGGGGGGAAAAAAGGGGGAGAATGGGAAAATCTGGGTGGGATTTGGGGGAAAAATGGGGGGAAATGGGAAAATCCGTGTGGGATTAAGGGAAAAAAGGGGGAAATTGGGAAAAATTGGGAGAATCCCGGCGGGATTTGGGGGAGGGATGGGGAAAAGGAGGAAAACGAGCCCAAATTTGGGTCAAAAATCAACAAAAGAGAGCAAATTTTTGCGGGTTTGGTTCCAAAATGGTCCGAAAAATGGCAAAAATGAGCCCAAATTCGGGTCAAAAGTGTCCAGAAAGAGCCAAAAGGAGCCAAAATTTGGGTCAGAATACGGGAAAAGAGCCAAAAATAGTTCGGATTTGGGTCCAAAATGGCCAAAAAAAGCCAAAATTAATCCAGATTTGCGTCCAAAATGCCCCAAAAAAGCCAAAATTAATCCAGATTTGGGTCCAAAATGGCTGAAAAAAGCCAGAATTAGTCCAGATTTGGGGCAAAAAACCGGAAGCTTGAGTGAAAAATGCAAATTTTGGGGTTGAAATGGGTCAGGAAAGAGGAAAAGGCCAAAAATAGCTCCAGGTTTTGGGGGGGAAATGGGCAAAAAGAGGCAAAAAGAGCCAAAAGGAGGCGAAATTTGGGGCAAAAGTGGGAAAAGAGGCAGAATTCGGATCAAAAAACGGCCAAAAGAGATAAAAATTAATCCAGATTTGGGTCCAAAATGGGAAAACGAGCCAAAATCAGTCCAGATTCGGGTCCAAAATGGGCAAGAAAGGGTCAAAATTAATCCAGATTTGGTCCAAAATGGGCAAAAAGGGCCAAATCAGCCCAAATTTGGGCAAAAGCGGGAGGAAGAAGCGCCCAAATCTGCCCAGATTTGGTCCAAAATGGGCAAAAAAGGGTCCAAGTTCAGCCGGCTTTGGGTCCAAACGTCCACCCAGAGGGTCCTGACCTTCCTCCAAAGGGTCTCGGTGCCCATGGAAGGGTCTTGGTGTCCATGGAAGGGTCTCGGTGCCCATGGAAGGGTCTCCATGCCCATGGAAGGGTCTCCGTGTCCATGGAAAGGTCTCCGTGCCCATGGAAGGGTCTCCGTGCCCATGGAAGGGTCTCGGTGTCCATGGAAAGGTCTCGGTGCCCATGGAAGGGTCTCCGTGCCCATGGAAGGGTCTCCATGCCCATGGAAAGGTCTCCGTGTCCATGGAAAGGTCTCCGTGCCCATGGAAGGGTCTCGGTGTCCATGGAAGGGTCTCCATGCCCATGGAAAGGTCTCCGTGCCCATGGAAGGGTCTCGGTGTCCATGGAAAGGTCTCCATGCCCATGGAAGGGTCTCCATGTCCATGGAAGGGTCTCCGTGCCCATGGAAGGGTCTCCATGCCCATGGAAGGGTCTCCATGTCCATGGAAGGGTCTCCGTGCCCATGGAAGGGTCACCGTGCCCATGGAAGGGTCTCCGTGCCCATGGAAAGGTCTCCGTGCCCATGGAAGGGTCTCCATGCCCATGGAAGGGTCTCCGTGCCCATGGAAGGGTCACCATGCCCATGGAAGGGTCTCCGTGCCCATGGAAGGGTCTCCGTGCCCATGGAAGGGTCTCGGTGTCCATGGAAGGGTCTCCATGCCCATGGAAAGGTCTCCGTGCCCATGGAAGGGTCACCATGCCCATGGAAGGGTCTCTGTGCCCATGGAAGGGTCTCGGTGCCCATGGAAGGGTCTCCGTGCCCATGGAAAGGTCTCCATGCCCATGGAAGGGTCACCATGCCCATGGAAGGGTCTCTGTGTCCATCCGAGGTGTCCCAATGTCCACCCAAAAGGCCTCGACCTTCATCAGGGGGTCCTGACCATCATGAATGGGTCCCGATGTCCACCCACGGTGTCCCTACGTCCACCCAGAGGCTCTCAAGGTCCATCCAAGGGGGTCTTGACCTTTGTGGAGGGGTCTCGGCGTCAATGGAAGGGTCTCCACCTCCATTCAAAGGCTCCCATCCCTCCCCACCCCGGGTTTGGTCCCTTTCCGGTGCTGCTCCGGCGCCTTCCTCTTCCTCTTCCTCTTCCTCTTCCACCCGCCCGTGACCGACCCAGCTCGACCCAACTCAACTCAACTCAACCCAACCCAACCCAACCCAACCCAACCCAACCCCCTCTTTCCTCTTCCACCCGCCCGTGACCGACCCAGCTCGACCCAACTCAACTCAACCCAACCCCCAATTCCTCTTCCACTCAACCATGACCAACTCAACTCAACTCAACTCAATCCAACCCAACTCAACCCCCACTTCCTCTTCCACCCAACCGTGACCAACCCAGCTCGACCCAACTCAACTCAACTCAACTCAACTCAACTCAACTCAACTCAATCCAACTCAACCCAACCCCACTTCCTCTTCCACTCAACCATGACCAACTCAACTCAACTCAATCCAACCCAACTCAACCCAACTCAACCCAACCCCCTCTTTCCTCTTCCAGTCAACCATGACCAACCCAACTCAACCCAACTCGACCCAACTCAACCCAACCCCCTCTTTCCTCTTCCAGTCAACCATGACCAACCCAACTCAACCCAACTCGACCCAACTCAACCCAACCCCCTCTTTCCTCTTCCAGTCAACCATGACCAACCCAACTCAACCCAACTCGACCCAACTCAACCCAACCCCCTCTTTCCTCTTCCACTCAACCGTGACCAACTCAACCCAACCCCCACTTCCTCTTCCACTCAACCATGACCAACCCAGCTCAACTCAACCCAACCCCCTCTTTCCTCTTCCCTCTTCCACCCAACCGTGACCGACCCAACCTCAGGCACACCCCGGGGACCGCCCCGAGGTTTTTATCCGCCCGTCCCCGGCGCCGGCACCGCCGTGAGCGGCGCAGAAATAGGCGCCGGAATCCTCGTCCCTGAGGCCGTCCATGGCCAGCGTCACCGAGCCCCGCCCGGCGTCCCTGGCGATCCGGAACCGGCCCCGCGCCGACGCCGCGTACTCCTCCGATCCCTCGCGGCTGATCCCGGCGACGAACGCCAGCCCCGCCCCGGGGCCCTGGCGGATCCAGAGGACGTGGGATCGCGCGAGGCCGGAGCCGGAGGCGCGGCAGAGGAGGCGCAGGGACCCCCCGGGGGGCTGGAGGTCCCCCCCGGACTCCAGCAGGGTCACGGCCGCCCGGAGCCCTGCGGGAAAAAGGGGAGATGGGGATGAGGCGCCGGATCCGGGCGTGTCCCGGGGTGGGCGTCGCGCTCCGGACCCGGCCGGGACCCACCTGGGAGGGCCACGAGAGCCAGGAGGGCGAGGAGCGGGAGGGAGCTCGAAGCCATGGCCGGGATGTGCCGCTCTGGGGTCCCCGCGGGGCTTTTATGGGGCGAGGGGGGCGGGGCTTGAGGGGAGAGGGGGCGGGGCTTAGCCCGGGGGGGGAGGGGGGGTTTTGGCGGGAAAGTGGGGGTTGGGGGAGGTTAATTAGGGAAGGGTTAATTGGGGGTTGTTTGGTTGGGGTTGGTTGGTTGCAGGTGCGGCGTTGAGTAATTAACGGGTCGGGGTTGATGGCGGGAGTCCGAGTCCTTAATTAATGGGTCTGGGTTAATCGCCGTTAATTAATTAATGGAAGGATTTGGGTTAATTGCAGGTGTCCCTCTAAGTAATTAATGGGCCCGGGTTAATCGCCATTAATTAATTAATTAAAGGATTCAGGTCAATTGCAAGTGTGCCTCTAGTTTATTAATGGGCCCGGGTTAATTGCCATTAATTAATGAAAGGATTCAGGTTAATTGCAAGTGTCCCTCTAAGTTGTTAATGGGCCCGGGTTAATCATCATTAATTAATTAATTAAAGGATTCAGGTCAATTGCAAGTGTCCCTCTAAGTTGTTAATGGGCCCGGGTTAATTGTCATTAATTAATTAATGGAAGGATTCGGGTTAATTGCAGGTGTCCCTCTAAGTAATTAATGGGTCCGGGTTAATTCCGGGAGTGCATTTAATTAATGGGTCCATTCAGGTTAATTGCCATTAAATAATTAAATAATTACAGGATTGAGGTTAACTGCAGATGTCCCTCTAAGTAATTAATGGGCCCGGGTTAATTGCGGGAATGCAGTAAATTAATGGGCCCATTCCGGTTAGTATTAATTAATTAATTAATGAAAGGATTTAGGTTAACTGCGGGTGTCCCTTTAAGTAATTAATGGGCCCGGGTTAATTGCGGGAGTGCGGTAAATTAATGGAGCCATTCAGGTTAATTGCCATTAAATAATTAATTAAAGGACGGTGGTTAATTGAAAGCATCCCTTTAATTAATTGATGGGTCGGAGTCAATCACAGGCATCCGGTTAATTAATTAATTAAAGGCTCGGTGTTAATTGCAGGCGTCCCATGAAGTAATTAATAGGCCCGAGTGAATCGCAGGAGTGCAATTAATTAATTAATTAAAGGCTTTAGCTCCATTGCAGGCATTCCGTTAAGTAATTAATGGGCTGGGCTTAATCACCAGGTGCAGTTAATTAATTAATGGATCGGCGTTACTGTCAGGCGTCCCATTAATTAATTAAAGGGTCCGTTCGGATTAATCACTGGGCCCAAACAACTAATTAATATATTTGGGGTTAATCACAGGTATCCGGTTGATTAATTAATGGTCTGTGGTTAATTGCCAGTGTCCAGTTAAATAATTAATTAATGGATCGGGGCTAATTGCAGGAGTCCGTCAGATTAATTAATGGGTCAGGGTTAGTGGCTGGTGCCCACTTGATTAATTAATGGATCGGGGTTAATTGCAGGCATCAAGGTCATTAATTAATTAGTGGTTCCAGGTCAATCACAGCTGTCCGTTTAATTAATTAATGGATCGGGGTTAATCACAGGCTTCCAATAAATTAATTAATTACTTGGGATCAAGCACAGGAGTCCAATTAATTAATGGATGAATGAATGGGAGTTAATCACAGGCATCCAGTTAATTAATTAAGGGATTAATCAGGATCGATCACAGGGGTGCAATTAATTAATTAATCTGGATTAATCACGGACAGACAATTGATTAATTAACCACGAAGATTAATGAATGAACGGATTGGGATTAATCCCAGAAATCCAATTAATTAACGAATCAGTCGGGATTAATCGAAGGCATACAGTTAATTTATTGATTAATTAATTAATTGATTGATTAATTGCTATTGAATAATAGCAACCTCTAATTAATCCGAGAGAACAAATTATTTACGTGATTAATTAATTATTTCAGTGCTGAGTTAATTAATGGCGAAATCTCCTGGGGATTAATCCAATTAATTAATTAATAGACCACCACAATTATTGCAGGTTCCCGATTAATTAATTAACCACTCCACTAATTAGTTGAGCTGGGGTAGAATTAATTATTCAATTGACCAAAAGCAAATTTCACGCAACTTCCGAATTAATTAATCAATACGTGGAATTAATTAATCGCGATTAATCGGCGTTAATTAACGGCGGGGATTAAGTCATCGCCGCCGCTTTTGGGCGGGAAAAGCCCAAATTTGGCGATTCCCCGCGCGGCCGCCAGGGGGCGCAAACGGGGCAAAAATGGGGATTTGGGGGGAAAAATCGGGATTTTGGGAGGGGGAACCGGGATTTTGGGGGGAAAAAATGGGATTTGGGGTAGGGGAGGGGAATTTGGGGAAAAAACGGGATTTGGGGGAGGAAAAAAGGGGGAATTCCTGCGGGAAAAAATGGGATTTTGGGGGGGAAATTGGGAGGCAGGGGGGGAAAACGGGAATTTTGGGGCGGAAAGTGGGATTTTGGGGGCGGAAAGTGGGATTTTGGGGGTGGGAAGGGGGATTTTGGGGGCAGAAAGTGGGATTTTGGGGGCGATGATGGGGTTTGAGGAGGGGAGGGATCCAGGTGGGGTTGGAAATCAGCCGGATGCCCGAGGGAATCCTGGGATCTCTTCCGGGGACACCGAGGGGAGCAGCGGGATCTGGGGAGCCCTTGGGACGAGGATTTGGGGTGAAAACTGCGGGGTTTGGGGGCGAAAGGAACTGCTGAGATTTGGGGTGAAAACTGCCGAGATTGGGGCGAGAAGTGCCGGATTTGGGGGGCGGGATGGGGAAGAGGCCGAATGTCCCCAAATGTCCCCAAAATTCCCCAAATGTCCCTAAAAGTCTCCAAATGTCCCCAAAATTGCCCAAAATTCCCCAAATGTCCCTAAAAGTCTCCAAATGTCCCCAAAATTGCCCAAAATTCCCCAAAAGTCCCCCAAATTGCCCAAAACTCCCCCAATGTCCCCAAAATTGCCCAAAATTCCCCAAAAGTCCCCAAATGCCCCCAAATGTCCCCAAATCGCAGCTCCTCGACCCAAAACTCGACGGTTTCCCCCCAAAATTTGGGCCCGTCTGGGCCCCCGAGCTCAACCTCGTCCCTGCAACCCCAAGCGCGGGCTCCGAACTCGGCCGGAGCTTCCTCAGCTCCCGATTTCGGCCGCTTCCGACCCAAATCTCCGGGGTTTCCTCCAAACTCGGGGTTCGGCCCCCGAAACTCCTCCTTTTACGGGAAAATTCCCCGAATTTTTGCTCCGAATCTCGGCCTTCGGCCTCAAACCTCTCCCGGCTTCGAGGGAGAACCGATGGCGACTGTGGCCAAAGAGGGGCCACCGAGAGGCCAACGGGAAAAGGGGAGATGGGGATGGGCAAAGCTCAACCACCGACCCAAATCCTGACTCTTGGCCCCACATCTCCATTGGGGACCCCAAATCCTGACTCTTGGCCCCAAATTGTGACCTTGGACCTCCCCGTCCTCCTCCTCCTCCTCGTCCTCGTGGCCCTCCCAGGTGGGTCCCGGCCGCCTCCGGAGCGGGACGCCCACCCCGGGACACGCCCGGATCCGGCGCCTCATCCCCATCTCCCCTTTTTCCCGCAGGGCTCCGGGCAGCTGTGACCCTGCTGGAGTCCGGGGGGGACCTCCAGCCCCCCGGGGGGTCCCTGCGCCTCCTCTGCCGTGGATCTGGGTTCACCTTCGGCAGTTACGACATGTTCTGGATCCGCCAGAGAAACGGGCAGGGGCTGGAATTCATCGCACAGATCAGCAGCAGTGGCAGCGGCACCAAGTACGCGCCGTCGGTCGAGGGCCGGTTCACGATCTCCAGGGACAACGGGCAGAGCTCGCTGACGCTGACCATGAACAGCCTCAAGGACGAGGATTCCGCCGCCTATTTCTGTGCCAAATGTTACAGCAGTGGTTGTGGTTATGCTGCTGCTGCTCATGGTGTGAATGTCAGCGGTGGCCCCTGGCCCCATGAAATTGGGATGTCCACAAAACATCCCAAATCCCCACATCCTTCCCCCAAATCCTGACTGTCGCCCTCATACCGCGACCGTTTCCCCCCAAACTCAACGCTCGACTTCCTCCAGACCTTCGAGCCTTGGACCCAAATCTCGAAGGTTCAGCCCCAAACTCGGAGCCTTTTTCCGGAGATTTCAACTGAGCGTTGCCCGCGAAGCTCCGCGGCTTCTGCCCCTGGAGTCGATTGGTTCGGTGCCAAATCTCAACCATCGTTCTCAAAACTTCCCTGTTGGCACCAGATCCTGATCTTTTTCCACAAAAGCTGGTGCGGGCGAGAAAAGGGGAGATGGGGATGGGCAAAGCTGAACCACCGGCCCAAATCCCGACTCTTGGCCCCACATCTCCATTGGGGACCCCAAATCCTGACTCTTGGACCTCCCCGTCCTCCTCCTCCTCCTCATCCTCCTCGTGGCCCTCCCAGGTGGGTCCCGGCCGCCTCCGGAGCGCGACGCCCACCCCGGGACACGCCCGGATCCGGTGCCTCATCCCCATCTCCACTTTTTCCCGCAGGGCTCCGGGCGGCCGTGACCCTGCTGGAGTCCGGGGGGGACCTCCAGCCCCCCGGGGGGTCCCTGCGCCTCCTCTGCCGCGCATCCGGCTTCAACTTTGGGAATTTCTACATACTCTGGATCCGCCAGAAACCCGGGCAGGGGCTGGAATGGCTCGCGAGTATCAACACCGGTGGCAGCACCTGGTACGCGCCGTCGGTGCAGGGCCGGTTCACGATCTCCAGGGACAACGGGCAGAGCTCGGTGACGCTGACCATGAACAGCCTCAGGGACGAGGATTCCGCCACCTATTTCTGTACCAAATCTGCTGGTACTGGTGCTCCATGGTCTGCTGATTATCGTGCCCTTCCTGGTGCTTGGGGTGGCTTTGGCCCTGCCCCCGTGGCCGGGTCCCCATCGGTCCCCAAACCCCAGGTCCTTGCCCCAAACCCCAGCCCCTGACCCGGTTCTTGCCCACGTGTCCCAGCTCTGGACTGGTTCTGCCCCAAACCTCCGCCAGTGAGCCCAGGTCTCACCTCTCGGCCCCAGCTCTTCACCGCTCCCGTGGATTTGGGTGGAAAACCCTCGGGATTGGCTGCCGGCAGGGAAGGTTCGGTGGCCATGGCTGAGATGTGGGGCCGAGCCCGGGGAACTCTGGGGCCGCAAGGGCCGGGAGCGGAAATCTGGGCTGAAAGGCTGAGGTTGCCATGGTGGCTCTGGGCAAAGAGTGCGAGTTGGAGGGAGAGGCGAAGATTTGGGCCAAAAGGTCAAAAGTGTGGAGGAAGCCGAAAGTTGGGGCAGCAGTGGGGGAGTTTGGGGCAAAGGGCTGGGATTGGAGGGCAAGGGCTGAGATTTTGGGGAAGGATCTCGGGGTTTGGGGGCATTAAAAGGCCCTTCATGGGAGGCGTGGGGCCACTCTCAGCTGCATCATCAACACTGCAACATCATCACCACCAGCAGCATAAGCAGCAGCATAAGCACGTTTGGCGCAGAAATAGGTGGCGGAATCCTCGTCCCTGAGGCTGTTCATGGTCAGCGTCACCGAGCTCTGCCCGTTGTCCCTGGAGATCGTGAACCGGCCCTGCACCGACGACGCGTACCAGGTGGTGCCATCGCTTCTGATCCCTGCGACGTATTCCAGCCCCTGCCCGGATTTCTGGCGGATCCAGTGCATCGTGAATTGGCTGAAGTCAAAGCCAGATCCGCGGCAGAGGAGGCGCAGGGACCCCCCGGGGGGCTGGAGGTCCCCCCCGGACTCCAGCAGGGTCACGGCCGCCCGGAGCCCTGCGGGAAAAAGGGGAGATGGGGGATGGGCAAAGCTCAACCACCGACCCAAATCCCGACTCTTGGCCCCACATCTCCATTGGGGACCCCAAATCCTGACTCGTGGCCCCACATCTCCATTGGGGACACCAAATCCTGACTCCTGGCCCCAAATTGTGACCCTTTGACCTCCCCATCCTCCTCCTCATCCTCGTGGCCCTCCCAGGTGGGTCCCGACCGCCTCCGGAGCGCGACGCCCACCCCGGGACACGCCCGGATCCGGCGCCTCATCCCCATCTCCCCTTTTTCCCGCAGGGCTCCGGGCGGCCGTGACCCTGCTGGAGTCCGGGGGGGACCTCCAGCCCCCCGGGGGGTCCCTGCGCCTCCTCTGCCGTGGATCTGGCTTCACCTTCGGGAGTTACGAGATGGACTGGGTCCGCCAGAAATCCGGGCAGGGGCTGGAATGGCTCGCAGGGATCAGCAGCAGTGGTCTCACCACCAGATACGCCTCGTCAGTCAAGGGCCGGTTCAGGATCTCCAGGGACAACGGGCAGAGCTCGGTGACGCTGACCATGAACAGCCTCAAGGACGAGGATTCCGCCACCTATTTCTGCGCCAAATCTGCTGACGATTGTTGTGATGCTGGGGATGGTTTTTGTAATTTCAGCCCCGCCCCCGTGGCCGCGTCCCCACAATGTCCACCAGTGGGGCCAAGGGTTGGGCTGTGGGGCAAGGATCTGAGGTTTGGGGGCCGGTGAAAACCCATCACGGGAGGCATGGGGCCACCATCAGCCACGTCACCATCACTGCCAGCAGCACCATAACCAGCATCAGTAGCACTAGCATCAACACCCTTGGCACAGAAATAGGTGGCGGAATCCTCGTCCCTGAGGCTGTTCATGGTCAGCGTCACCGAGCTCTGCCCGTTGTCCCTGGAGATCGTGAACCGGCCTTCTACCGACGGCGCATAGAAGGTGTAATCACCACCGCTGTTGATACTCGCAACGAATTCCAGCCCCTGCCCGGGTCTCTGGCGGTGCCAGCCCATCCCGAATTTGCTGAAGTCAAAGCCAGATCCACGGCAGAGGAGGCGCAGGGACCCCCCCGGGGGGCTGGAGGTCCCCCCCGGACTCCAGCAGGGTCACGGCCGCCCGGAGCCCTGCGGGAAAAAGGGGAGATGGGGATGAGGCGCTGGATCTGGGCGTGTCCCGGGGTGGGCGTCGCGCTCCGGAGGCGGCCGGGACCCACCTGGGAGGGCCATGAGGTGGATGAGAATGAGGGGGATGAGGAGGATGGGGAGGTCCAAGGGTCCCAATTTGGGGCCAATAGTCAGGATTTGGGGTCCCCAATGAAGATGTGGGGCCAAGAGTCGGGATTTGGGTCGGTGGTTGAGCTTTGCCCATCCCCATCTCCCCTTTTTCCCGCAGGGCTCCGGGCGGCCGTGACCCTGCTGGAGTCCGGGGGGGACCTCCAGCCCACCGGGGGGTCCCTGCGCCTCCTCTGCCGCACCTCCGGCTTTGACTTCAGCCAATTCCACATCTACTGGGCGCGGCAGAGACCCGGGCAGGGGCTGGAGTACGTCGTAGGGATCGACAGCGATGGATACACCACCTACGCGCCGTCGGTGCGGGACCGGTTCAGGATCTCCAGGGACAATGGGCAGAGCTCGGTGACGCTGACCATGAACAGCCTCAGGGACGAGGATTCCGCCACCTATTTCTGCGGCAAACCGGCTGTTGCCGGTTGGGGCTTTGATGCTTCTGCTCCTCGTGGTGGTTTTGGCCCCTTTGCCCCAATTCTTGATCCTTCGTCCCAAATCTCCCCCCGCTCCTCCAGTGTTCAGCATTGACCCCAAGCCCTCCCCCGGTTCTGCCCTGAACTCAGCGGGTTCAGCCCCAAATCTCCAGCGCTGACTTCAATCCTCAAGTCTCGACCCCCAATCTGGGGTTTGTCCTTCAAACTTTGCCCCCAAAGTCACGATTGGAGAGCAATTCCCAAGATTTTGGTCAACGGCACCGATCGGGCTCCGCACTGAAGATTCGGGGCCAGCGGTCCAGCTTTGGGTCAGTGGCTGTGACTCGGGGCCAGCGGTGGGAGTTTGGGGCAGAACTGGGCAAGTCTGAGGGAATTGGCTGAGATTTGAGGGCCAAGGTTGAGCTGAGGGGGAAAAAGGGTCCTGATTTGGGGTCAGGGGCTGAGGTTTGGGGCAAGGACCTGGGGTTTGGGGACCGGTGGGGACCCGGCCACAGGGGCAGGGCCAAAGCCACACCAAGCACCCGAATAACCAATATTGGCAGGACTGGCCCAACCAGGCCAAGCACCATAGGATTTGGCACAGAAATAGGCGGCGGAATCCTCGTCCCTGAGGCTGTTCATGGTCAGCGTCACCGAGCTCTGCCCGTTGTCCCTGGAGATCCTGAACCGGTCCCACACCGACGGCGAGTATTTGGTGCTGCCATCGTTGGCGATCTCTGCGACCCATTCCAGCCCCTGCCCGGGTCTCTGCCGCACCCACATCATGTTGAACCCGCCGAAATTGAAGCCGGAGGCGCGGCAGAGGAGGAGCAGGGACCCCCCGGGGGGCTGGAGGTCCCCCCCGGACTCCAGCAGGGTCACGGCCGCCCGGAGCCCTGCAGGAAAAAGGGGAGATGGGGATGAGGCGCCGGATCCGGGCGTGTCCCGGGGTGGGCGTCGCGCTCTGGAGGCGGCCGGGGACCCACCTGGGAGGGCCACCAAGAGGAGGAGGAGGAGGAGGATGGGGAGGTCGAAGGGTCACAATCTGGGGCCACGAGTCAGGATTTGGGGTCCCCAATGGAGATGTGGGGCCAAGAGTCGGGATTTGGGTCGGTGGTTGAGCTTTGCCCATCCCCATCTCCCCTTTTTCCCGCAGGGCTCCGGGCGGCCGTGACCCTGCTGGAGTCCGGGGGGGACCTCCAGCCCCCCGGGGGGTCCCTGCGTCTCCTCTGCCGCGCCTCCGGCTTCGACTTCGGGAGTTATGACATGTTCTGGATCCGCCAGAAACCCGGGCAGGCGTTGGAATTCGCCGCGTGGATCAGCAGCGATGGGAGCAGCACCGGCTACGCGTCGTCGGTGCAGGGCCGGTTCACGATCTCCAGGGACAACGGGCAGAGCTCGGTGACGCTGACCATGAACAGCCTCAGGGACGAGGATTCCGCCACCTATTTCTGCGCCAAATGTTCCAGCAGTAGTTGCGGTCCTGCTATTCTTCTTGGTTATGGTGACAATATCGGCGTAGCCCCCGCTCCCATGAAATTGGGATGTCCATAAAACATCCCAAATCCCCCCATCCTTCCCCCAAATCCTGACTGTCGCCCTCATACCGCGACCGTTTCCCCCCAAACTCAAGGCTCGACTTCCTCCAGACCTTCGAGCCTTTGACCCAAATCTCAAAGGTTCAGCCCCAAACTCGGAGCCTTTTTCCAGAGATTTCAACTGAGCATTGCCGCGAAGCTCCGCGGCTTCTGCCCCCGGAGTCGATTGGTTCGGTGCCAAATCTCAACCATCGTCCTCAACCCCACATCCAACACCGAAGCGCTGCCTCCCGGCACCGGCTCGGCGCACCTGGAAACCTCGGAAGCCTTTCAGGGGCAGAGTGACCCCAAAAAGTCCCTCGGGAAGAGGACGGGAAGGGGAGGAAGGAGAGAGGAGAGACAGGAAAAGTCCCACTGAGCTCCGGGCTCCAGCGGGGGTGTGGTGGGAGCCCCAGGGCGGGGCCGGGCCAGACCCTCAGGGCTCGGCTGGTGGAGATTTGGGTCAGACGGTCAAGGCTGGGCGGGAAGTGGAGAGTTGGGGCAACGGTGAAAGAATTTGGGGCAAAAGGGTCAAGAATGGGGTCAGTGGCTGGGATTTGGGGGAAGGATCTGGGGATTCTGGGGGGTTTGGGCACAGGGCGGTGGGGGCTGGAGCCACGGCCACCATTGTCACCATAACCACCAGCAGCACCACCAGCACCAGCACTGTCACGTTTGGCACAGAAATAGGCGGCGGAATCCTCGTCCCTGAGGCTGCTCATGGTCAGCGTCACCGAGCTCTGCCCGTTGTCCCTGGAGATCGTGAACCGGCCCTGCACCGACGACGCGTACCAGGTGGTGCTGCCACCGCTGTTGATACTCGCGACGTATTCCAGCGCCTGCCCGGGTTTCTGGCGGATCCAGCCCATCCCGAATTTGCTGAAGTCGAAGCCAGATGCGCGGCAGAGGAGGCGCAGGGACCCCCCGGGGGGCTGGAGGTCCCCCCCGGACTCCAGCAGGGTCACGGCCGCCCGGAGCCCTGCGGGAAAAAGGGGAGATGGGGATGGGCAAAGCTCAACCACCGACCCAAATCCCGACTCTTGGACCCCACATCTCCATTGGGGACCCCAAATCCTGACTCTTGGCCCCAAATTGTGGCCCTTGGACCTCCCCATCTTCCTCCTCCTCCTCCTTCTCCTCGTGGCCCTCCCAGGTGGATCCCGGCCGCCTCCGGAGCGCGACGCCCACCCCGGGACACGCCCGGATCTGGCGCCTCATCCCCATCTCCCCTTTTTCCCACAGGGCTCCGGGCGGCCATGACCCTGCTGGAGTCCGGGGGGGATGAGCAGCCTCCGGGGGGTTCCCTGACCCTCGTCTGCCGCGGATCCGGCTTCGATTTCGGGAAGTTCGGTATGTTCTGGGTGCGCCAGGGGCGCGGGACGGGGCTGGAATGGGTCGCGGGCATCCACGACGACGGCACCGGCAGGTGGCACGCGCCCACGGTGCGGGGCCGGTTCAGGATCTCCAGGGACAACGGGCAGAGCTCGGTGACGCTGACCATGAACAGCCTCAGGGACGAGGATTCCGCCGCCTATTTCTGCGCCAAGAACTTCGACGGCAGCGGCGGTTGGGGATCTGCTGCTCGTGGTGGGGCTTTCGGCACCGAGCCACCACCGCTGTGTCCCCAGCCGTCTCCAAACCCCAGAGCCGCCCCCAAACCTCGGCCCTTGGCCCCATTCTTGCCCCTTTGTCCCAAATCTCCCCCAGCTGCAGCAACGTTGGCCCAAACCCTCGACTGGTTCTGGCCCAAAGCTCAAGCCCTGACCTCAAACTTCAACTCTTGGCCCCAGATCTCGACTTCGTTCTTCAAACTTTGCCACAAGGGTTGCGGTTGGGGTCAGTTCTTGAGGTTTTGGTCAATGGTCAAGATATGGGGACTCTGGGTGAAATTGGGGGCAAAACTGGTCAACTTTCGAGCAAACGGTTGAGATTTGAGGGCCAAGGTTGAGCTCAGGGATGAAAATGGTCCCAGTTTGGGGAAAACGTTTGAGGTTTGGGGCCAAAAGTTGAGATTTGGAGTCACAGAATTGGAGCTTGAGACAAACGGTGAAGAATTGGGTCAAAGGTTGAGGTTTTGGGGAAGGATCTGGAGTTTGGGGATGTTTGGGGACACAGAGACAGCAGCGGGGAAAAAACACCCCAAGCACCAGCACCAGCACCAGCACCAGCACCCTTGGCACAGAAATAGGTGGCGGAATCCTCGTCCCTGAGGCTGTTCATGGTCAGCGTCACCGAGCTCTGCCCGTTGTCCCTGGAGATCGTGAACCGGTCCCACACCGATGGCGCGCGCCAGAATCTGCCATCCTTGTGGATACTGGCGAGCCATTCCAGCCCCTGCCCAGGTCTCTGGCGCATCCAGAGCATCCCGAATTGACTGAAGGTGAACCCAGATGCGCGGCAGAGGAGGCGCAGGGACCCCCCGGGGGGCTGGAGGTCCCCCCCGGACTCCAGCAGGGTCACGGCCGCCCGGAGCCCTGCGGGAAAAAGGGGAGATGGGGATGGGCAGAGCTCAACCACCGACCCAAATCCCGACTCTTGGCCCCACATCTCCATTGGGGACCCCAAATCCTGACTCTTGGCCCCAAATTGTGACCCTTGGACCTCCCCATCCTCCTCCTCCTCCTCATCGTGGCCCTCCCTGGTGGGTCCCGGCCGGGTCCGGAGCGCGACGCCCACCCCAGGACACGCCCGGATCCGGCGCCTCATCCCCATCTCCCCTTTTTCCCGCAGGGCTCCGGGCGGCCGTGACCCTGCTGGAGTCCGGGGGGGACCTCCAGCCCCCCGGGGGGTCCCTGCGCCTCCTCTGCCATGGATCTGGCTTCGACTTCGGGAGTTATGACATGTTCTGGATCCGCCAGAAACCCGGGCAGGCGCTGGAATACGTCGCGTGGATCTACAGAGATGGCAGCAACACTGGCTACGCGTCGTCGGTGCAGGGCCGGTTCACGATCTCCAGGGACAACGGGCAGAGCTCGGTGACGCTGACCATGAACAGCCTCAGGGACGAGGATTCCGCCACCTATTTCTGCGCCAAAGCTGCTTATACTGGTTCTGGTTGGGCTGCACCTGCTGCTTATCGTGCCCTTCCTGGTGCTTTGGGTGGTTCTGGGCCCTCTCCCGTGGCCGGGTCCCCATCGGTCCCCAAACCCCAGGTCCTTTCCCCAAACCCCAGCCCCTAACCCGGTTCTTGTCCACGTGTCCCAGCTCGGGACTGGTTCTGCCCCAAACCTCCGCCAGTGAGCCCAGGTCTCACCTCTCGGCCCCAGCTCTTCACCGCTCCCGTGGATTTGGGTGGAAAACCCTCGGGATTGGCTGCCGGGAGGGAAGGTTCGGTGGCCATGGCTGAGATGTGGGGCCGAGCCCGGGGAACTCTGGGGCCGCAAGGGCTGGGAGCGGAAATCTGGGCTGAAAGGCTGAGGTTGCCATGGTGGCTCTGGGCAAAGAGTGCGAGTTGGAGGGAGAGGCGAAGATTTGGGCCAAAAGGTCAAAAGTGTGGAGGAAGCCGAAAGTTGGGGCAGCAGTGGGGGAGTTTGGGGCAAAGGGCTGGGATTGGAGGGCAAGGGCTGAGATTTTGGGGAAGGATCTGGGGGTTTGGGGACTTTTAAAGACCCTTCATGGGGGGTGTGGGGCCGCCTCAGGTGCATCACCATCACCACCAGCCTCAACATATTCAGCAGCACTCCAACCACCAGCAGCAGCACATTTGGCACAGAAATAGGTGGCGGAATCCTCGTCCCTGAGGCTGTTCATGGTCAGCGTCACCGAGCTCTGCCCGTTGTCCCTGGAGATCCTGAACCGGCCCCGCACCGACGGCGCGTAGTTCGTGCTGCCACCGGTGTTGGTGATCCCGGCAACGTATTCCAGCCCCTGCCCGGATTTCTGGCGATCCCAGGCCATGTCGTAACTCCCGAAGGTGAACCCAGATCCACGGCAGAGGAGGCGCAGGGACCCCCCGGGGGGCTGGAGGTCCCCCCCGGACTCCAGCAGGGTCACGGCCGCCCGGAGCCCTGCGGGAAAAAGGGGAGATGGGGATGAGGCGCCGGATCCGGGCGTGTCCCGGGGTGGGCGTCGCGCTCCGGAGGCGGCCGGGACCCACCTGGGAGGGCCACGAGGAGAAGGAGGAGGAGGATGGGGAGGTCGAATGGTCACAATTTGGGGCCAATAGTCAGGATTTGGGGTCCCCAATGGAGATGTGGGGCCAAGAGTCGGGATTTGGGTCGGTGGTTGAGCTTTGCCCATCCCCATCTCCCCTTTTTCCCGCAGGGCTCCGGGCGGCCGTGACCCTGCTGGAGTCCGGGGGGGACCTCCAGCCCCCCGGGGGGTCCCTGCGCCTCCTCTGCCGCACCTCCGGCTTTGACTTTGGACAATTTGGGATGCTCTGGGTGCGCCAGAAATCCGGGCAGGGACTGGAATACATTGCCAGGATCAACAACGATGGTGATTACACCAGATATGCACCGTCGGTCGAGGGCCGGTTCACGATCTCCAGGGACAATGGGCAGAGCTCGGTGACGCTGACCATGAACAGCCTCAGGGACGAGGATTCCGCCACCTATTTCTGTGCCAAGGGTTCTGGCACCGGTGCTCCCGCTCCTGCTTATGGTGACGCTGTCCCCGCCTTTCTCCACCCATCCCAAAAGCCCGGATCCTTCCCTCAGGCTTCGACTCCTCACCCAACTCTCCACCCTTCGCCCCAAATCTGCCCCGTTCACGCAAGCGGTGACCGCTCACCTCACAACTGAAGGTTTAGCCCCAAAACTCGACCACGTGGCCAAACCTTGGCTGTTTCCCCAGATTTTGACCATTTTCTCCAAAACTCGACTCCCTTTGCCCCAAACCCCAACCCGTTCCCCCAAGCCCAACAGAACCAGTGGAGGTTTGAGGGGACCGCGGCTGAAATCTGGGGTGAAAGGCTGAGATTTGGGGGATGAAGGAACCCAGGTTTGGGGCCAATGGTCCAAGTTTGAGGGAAAGGCGGAGATTTGGGCCAAGGGGGCAAAATTGTGGAGAAACTGGAGAGTTGGGGCAGCAGTGGGGGAGTTTGGGGAAAATGGCTGAGATTTGAGGTTCGACAGTTCAAGTTTTGGGGAAGGATCTTGTGGTTTGGGGATTTTAAAGACCCCTCATGGGGGGCGTGGGACCGTCCACAGCTGTGTCACCTTCACTGGCGGCAGCACCAGCAGCACCATACCAAGAACCAGCAGCAGCACATTTGGCACAGAAATAGGTGGCGGAATCCTCGTCCCTGAGGCTGTTCATGGTCAGCGTCACCGAGCTCTGCCCGTTGTCCCTGGAGATCGTGAACCGGCCCTTGACCGACGACGCGTAGTAGGTGCTGCCACCGCTGCTGATACTCGCGAGCCATTCCAGCCCCTGCCCGGGTCTCTGTCGCACCCATTCCATCTGGTATTGCCCGAAGTCAAACCCAGATCCACGGCAGAGGAGGAGCAGGGACCCCCCGGGGGGCTGGAGGTCCCCCCCGGACTCCAGCAGGGTCACGGCCGCCCGGAGCCCTGTGGGAAAAAGGGGAGATGGGGATGAGGCGCCGGATCCGGGCGTGTCCCGGGGTGGGCGTCGCGCTCCGGAGGTGGCCGGGACCCACCTGGGAGGGCCATGAGGAGGAGGAGGATGGGTAGGTTCAAGGGTCACAATTTTGGGGCCAAGAGTCAGGATTTGGGGTCCCCAGAGTCCCCCGATCCTTCCCCCAAATCCCAGCCATTGCCGCCATTCTTGACCTGATTCCCACAAACTCTTCCATTGCTGCCCCAACTCTCGACTTTCCCCTCAGGTTCATCCATTTCACCCCGTGAAGGTTTGGGGCCATGGCTGGTGTTTGGGGCAGAACCATTCAGGGCTTTGGGTCAACATTGGTTCAAATGGGGGAGATTTGATCCTTCTCCTCATCCCCCTTGTCCTTGTGGCCCTCCCAGGTGGGTCCCGGCCGCCTCCGGAGCGCGACGCCCACCCCGGGACACGCCCGGATCCGGCGCCTCATCCCCATCTCCCCTTTTTCCCGCAGGGCTCCGGGCGGCCGTGACCCTGCTGGAGTCCGGGGGGGACCTCCAGCCCCCCGGGGGGTCCCTGCGCCTCCTCTGCCGCGCATCTGGATTTGACTTCGGGACCTACGAGATGTTCTGGATCCGCCAGAAACCCGGGCAGGGGCTGGAATCCGTTGCCAGGATCATCCACCGTGGTATCGGCACCTGGTACGCGTCGTCGGTCAAGGGCCGGTTCAGGATCTCCAGGGACAACGGGCAGAGCTCGGTGACGCTGACCATGAACAGCCTCAGGGACGAGGATTCCGCCACCTATTTCTGCGCCAAATCTTCTGCTGCTGGTTGGGGTGTTGCTGCTGCTGCTGCTCTTGGTGACGCCCCCCGCCGTGTCCCCGCTGCCACCTCGCTGTCCCCGCCTGTCCCCAAAGCCCAGATCCTTCCCTCAGGCTTCAACTCCTCACTCCACTCTCACCCCTTCCCCCCAAATCTGCCCCCTTTGTGCTGATGCCATGAAGGGTTTTGCCTTTTCTTTTATAGCCCGGTTGTTCCTTTTTACAACTTCTGTATTCCCTGTGCTTTTTGCCTCCATTCCTGGACTTGTTGGTCAACCTGAGCGGCTCAACATCTCAGAAGCTTCGTAGCCAGGGATCAGTGTGCCCCAGAGCCCAAGGTCCTCTGCAGAACACATTCTGTAAACCACGGCTGAAATCTGGGGTGAAAGGCTGAGATTTGGGGGATGAAGGAGCCCAGGTTTGGGGCCAATGGTCCAAGTTTGAGGGAAAGGCAGAGATTTGGGACAAGCGGCCAAAATTGAGAAACTGGAGAGTTGGGGCAGCAGTGGGGGAGTTTGGGGAAAAGGGCTGGGATTGGAGGGCAAGGGCTGGGATTTTGGGGAAGGATCTTTGGGTTTGGGGACTTTTAAAGACCCTTCATGGGGACGGCGCCACTCTCAGCACCATAAGCACCACCAGCACCATAGGATTTGGCGCAGAAATAGGTGGCGGAATCCTCGTCCCTGAGGCTGTTCATGGTCAGCGTCACCGAGCTCTGCCCGTTGTCCCTGGAGATCGTGAACCGGCCCTTGACCGACGACGCGTACAAGGTGCTGCCATCGCTGTTGATCCCTGCGACGTATTCCAGCGCCTGCCCAGGTTTCTGTCGGACCCAGTCCATCTCGTAACTCCCGAAGGTGAACCCGGATGCGCGGCAGAGGAGGCGCAGGGACCCCCCGGGGGGCTGGAGGTCCCCCCCGGACTCCAGCAGGGTCACGGCCGCCCGGAGCCCTGCGGGAAAAAGGGGAGATGGGGATGAGGCACCGGATCCGGGCGTGTCCCGGGGTGGGCGTCGCGCTCCGGAGGCGGCCGGGACCCACCTGGGAGAGCCACCAGGATGAGGAGAAGGAGGAGGATGGGGAGGTCCAAGGGTCACAAATTGGGGCCAAGAGTCAGGATTTGGGGTCCCCAATGGAGATGTGGGGCCAAGAGTCGGGATTTGGGTCGGTGGTTGAGCTTTGCCCATCCCCATCTCCCCTTTTTCCCGCAGGGCTCCGGGCGGCCGTGACCCTGCTGGAGTCCGGGGGGGACCTCCAGCCCCCCGGGGGGTCCCTGCGCCTCCTCTGCCGCGCATCTGGCTTTGACTTCAGCAAATTTGGGATGAATTGGATCCGCCAGAAACCCAGGCAGGCGCTGGAACGGGTCGCGAGTATCAGCAGCAATGGTGGCTGGACCGGCTACGCGCCGTCAGTGCAGGGCCGGTTCAGGATCTCCAGGGACAACGGGCAGAGCTCGCTGACGCTGACCATGAACAGCCTCAGGGACGAGGATTCCGCCGCCTATTTCTGCGCCAAGGATTATCGTACGACCGGTGCTGCTGGTGCTGGTGGCTTTGGCACGGGTCCGGTCTCTCTGTCCCCACACGTCGCCACCACTGACCAAAGTCTCAACCACTGGCCCCAGATCTTGCCTGGTTGAGCCAAACTGGAAGAACAACGTCATGACGTGGGGCCAGGACTGGCGGCTGGTTGAGAATTCAGTTGGAACCGGCCCAAGCCTGGCACAAATGGTCAAGAACAGGGACAATGCTTGGTTGAGGTTTTGGGAAAGGACCTGCGGTTTGGGGACAGGTGGGGACCCGGACACAGGGGACAGCCCAGAACCACCCCAAGCACCGGAAAGACCACGATAAGCAGCAGCAAAACCATAAGCAGCACCAGCAACAGCCCAAGCACCAGCACCCTTGGCACAGAAATAGGTGGCGGAATCCTCGTCCCTGAGGCTGTTCATGGTCAGCGTCACCGAGCTCTGCCCGTTGTCCCTGGAGATCCTGAACCGGCCATTGACCGACGACGCGTAGAAGGTGCTGCCACCGCTGTTGGTGATCCACGTGACGAATTCCAGCCCCTGCCCGGGTTTCTGGCGCACCCAGGCCATGTCGAGGAGCAACGTGGAGATCTGGAGCAAAGAGCTGCCTTTGGCACCAGGGGCTCCGACCCGGGAATGGGCCGGCTGAGTGTTGGGGCTGAACCAGCTCAGGCTTTGGGCTGCAGACGGGGCAGATGGGGGACAAAGGGTCCAGAGCTGGGTCAAGGGTGGCGGTTTTGGGGCAAGGAACTGGAGTTTGGGGCCGGGCAGGACCCAGCCATGGGGTTGGGGCCACCACCAGCAGCAGCAGCTGCAGCATAAACAGCGTAACCATCCTGATCCTTGGCACAGAAATAGGCGGCGGAATCCTCGTCCCTGAGGCTGTTCATGGTCAGCATCACCGAGCTCTGCCCGTTGTCCCTGGAGATCGTGACCCGGTCCCGCACCGAGAGTACGTAGGTGGTGTATCCATCGCTGTCGATCCCTGCGAGCCATTCCAGCCCCTGCCGGCTCTCTGTCACGCCCAGCGCATTCCAAACCCGCCAAAATTGAAGCCGGAGGCGCGGCAGAGGAGGCGCAGGGACCCCCCGGACTCAACAAGGTCCCTTCATCCAAGGCCCTTCCAGGTGGGTCCCGGCCGCCTCCGGAGCGCGACGCCCACCCCGGGACACGCCCGGATCCGGCGCCTCATCTCCATCTCCCCTTTTTCCCGCAGGGCTCCGGGCGGCCGTGACCCTGCTGGAGTCCGGGGGGGACCTCCAGCCCCCCGGGGGGTCCCTGCGCCTCCTCTGCCGCGCCTCCGGATTCGACTTCAGCAAATTCGGGATGGGCTGGTTCCGCCAGAAACCCGGGCAGGGGCTGGAATACGTCACGAGTATCGACAGCGGTGGCAGCAGCACCGTGTACGTGCCGTCGGTGCAGGGCCGGTTCACGATCTCCAGGGACAACGGGCAGAGCTCGGTGACGCTGACCATGAACAGCCTCAAGGACGAGGATTCCGCCACCTATTTCTGCGCCAAACGTGCTTATGCTGCTGCTTATGCTGCTGGTGGTGATGATGTTGCAGTGTTGATGATGCAGCTGAGAGTGGCCCCACGCCTCCCATGAAGGGCCTTTTAATGCCCCCAAACCCCGAGATCCCTCCCCAAAATCTCAGCCCTTGCCCTCCAATCCCAGCCCTTTGCCCCAAACTCCCCCACTGCTGCCCCAACTTTCGGCTTCCTCCACACTTTTGACCTTTTGGCCCAAATCTTCGCCTCTCCCTCCAACTCGCACTCTTTGCCCAGAGCCACCATGGCAACCTCAGCCTTTCAGCCCAGATTTCCGCTCCCAGCCCTTGCGGCCCCAGAGTTCCCCGGGCTCGGCCCCACATCTCAGCCATGGCCACCGAACCTTCCCTCCCGGCAGCCAATCCCGAGGGTTTTCCACCCAAATCCTCGTGAGCGGTGAAGAGCTGGGGCCGAGAGGTGAGACCTGGGCTCACTGGCGGAGGGTTGGGGCAGAACCAGTCCAGAGCTGG
Source organism: Cyanocitta stelleri (assembly GCA_026167965.1). Lineage (NCBI taxonomy): Eukaryota > Metazoa > Chordata > Aves > Passeriformes > Corvidae > Cyanocitta > Cyanocitta stelleri. The sequence continues at coordinate 28,908 of JANXIP010000230.1, forward strand.
GACATGTGGACAAGAACCGGGTCAGGGGCTGGGGTTTGGGGCAAGGACCTGGGGTTTGGGGACCGGTGGGGACCCGGTCATGGGGGAGAGCCCAGAACCACCCCAAGCACTGGCATGAACACGATAAGCAGCAGCACCAGCCCAACCAGCACCAGCACCAGCAGCTTTGGCGCAGAAATAGGTGGCGGAATCCTCGTCCCTGAGGCTGTTCATGGTCAGCGTCAGCGAGCTCTGCCCGTTGTCCCTGGAGATCGTGAACCGGCCCTTGACCGACGGCGCGTACACGGTGCTGCTGCCACCGCTGTCGATACTCGTGACGTATTCCAGCCCCTGCCCGGGTTTCTGGCGGATCCAGGCCATCTCGTAACTCCCGAAGGTGAACCCAGATCCGCGGCAGAAGAGGCGCAGGGACCCCCCGGGGGGCTGGAGGTCCCCCCCGGACTCCAGCAGGGTCACGGGCCGCCCGGAGCCCTGCGGGAAAAAGGGGAGATGGGGATGAGGCGCCGGATCCGGGCGCGTCCCAGGGTGGGCGTCGCGCTCCGGAGGCGGCCGGGACCCACCTGGGAGGGCCACGATGAGGAGGAGGAGGAGGATGGGGAGGTCGAAGGGTCACAATTTGGGGCCAGGAGTCAGGATTTGGGATCCCCAATGGAGATGTGGGGCCAAGAGTCAGGATTTGGGTCGGTGGTTGAGCTCTGCCCATCCCCATCTCCCCTTTTTCCCGCAGGGCTCCGGGCGGCCGTGACCCTGCTGGAGTCCGGGGGGGACCTCCAGCCCCCCGGGGGGTCCCTGCGCCTCCTCTGCCGTGGATCTGGCTTCAATTTCAGCCAATTTGGGATGTTCTGGACCCGCCAGAAACCTGGGAAGGCGCTGGAATTCATCGGGAGTATCGGCCAGAATGGAAGTGTCTGGCGCGAGCCATCGGTGCGCGACCGGTTCACGATCTCCAGAGACAACGGGCAGAGCTCGGTGACGCTGGCCATGAACAGCCTCAGGGACGAAGATTCCGCCGCCTATTTCTGCGCCAAGGGTTCTGGTGCTGGCAATCATGCTGGTGTTGATGGCAACTCAGCTGAGGGAAGCCCCTGCCCCCTGTAATGGGGCTTTAAATGTTCCCGGAACCCAGCAATCCTTTGCCAAAATCATAACTGTTGGGCATCAAATCTCAGCCTTTCACCCCAGATTTCAGCCGTGGTCACCTCAAACCTCCACTGGTTCTGTTGGGCTTGGGGGAACGGGTTGGGGTTTGGGGCAAAGGGAGTCCAGTTTTTGAGAAAACGGTCAAAATCTGGGGAAACAGCCAAGGTTTGGCCACGTGGTCGAGTTTTGGGGCCAAACCTTGAGTTGTGGGGTGAGCGGTCACCGCTGGTGTGAACGGGGCAAATTTGGGGCGAAGGGTGGAGAGTTGGGTGAGGAGTCGAAGCCTGAGGGAAGGATCCGGGCTTTTGGGATGGGTGGAGAAAGGCGGGGACAGCGTCACCATAAGCAGGAGCGGGAGCACCGGTGCCAGAACCCTTGGCACAGAAATAGGTGGCGGAATCCTCGTCCCTGAGGCTGTTCATGGTCAGCGTCGCCGAGCTCTGCCCGTTGTCCCTGGAGATCCTGAACTGGCCCTGCACCGATGGTGCGTAGTTGGTGTAACTGCCATCGTTTTTGATAGCCGCGACGTATTCCGGCTCCTGCCCGGGCCTCTGCCGCACCCAGAGCATCCCAAATTTACTCAAGTCGTAGCTGGAGGCGCGGCAGAGGAGGCGCAGGGACCCCCCGGGGGGCTGGAGGTCCCCCCCAGACTCCAGCAGGGTCACGGCCGCCCGGAGCCCTGCGGGAAAAAGGGGAGATGGGGATGGGCAAAGCTCAACCACCCACCCAAATCCCGACTCTTGGCCCCAAAATTGTGACCCTTCGACCTCCCCATCCTCTTCCTCCTCTTGCTCGTGGCCCTCCCAGGTGGGTCCCGGCCGCCTCCAGAGCGCGACGCCCACCCCGGGACACGCCCGGATCCGGCGCCTCATCCCCATCTCCCCTTTTTCCCGCAGGGCTCCGGGCGGCCGTGACCCTGCTGGAGTCCGGGGGGGACCTCCAGCCCCCCGGGGGGTCCCTGCGCCTCCTCTGCCGCGGATCTGGCTTCAATTTTGAGGATTTCAACATGTTCTGGGTGCGGCAGAGGCCCGGGAAGGCGCTGGAATGGGTGGCGTGGATCAGCAACAGCGGTGAAACAAGCGACTACGCGCCGTCGGTGCGGGACCGGTTCAGGATCTCCAGGGACAACGGGCAGAGCTCGGTGACGCTGACCATGAACAGCCTCAGGGACGAGGATTCCGCCACCTATTTCTGTGCCAAACCGGCTGCTGCCATTTGGGGTTTTGATGCTTCTGCTCCTCGTGGTGGTTTTGGCCCCTTTGCCCCAATTCTTGATCCTTCGTCCCAAATCTCCCCCCTCTCCTCCAGTGTTCGGCATTGACCCCAAGCCCTCCCCCGGTTCTGCCCTGAACTCAGCGGGTTCAGCCCCAAATCTCCAGCGCTGACTTCAATCCTCAAGTCTCGACCCCCAGTCTGGGGTTTGTCCGTCAAACTTTGCCCCCAAAGTTTCGATTGGAGCGCAATTCCCAAGATTTTGGCCAACGGCACCGATCGGGCTCCGCGCTGAAGATTCGGGGCCAGCGGTCCAGCTTTGGGTCAGTGGCTGTGACTCGGGGCCAGCAGTGGGAATTTGGGGCAGAACTGGGCAAGTCTGGGGGCAAATGGCTGAGATTTGAGGGCCAAGGTTGAGCTGAGGGGCAAAAAGGGTCCTGATTTGGGGTCAGGGGCTGAGGTTTGGGGCAAGGACCTGGGGTTTGGGGACCGGTGGGGACCCGGCCATGGGGGCAGACCCAAAGCCAAGGCAACGTCCAGTATCACCAAATTGAGCACCAACATACCAACCAGCACCAGAAGCTTTGGCGCAGAAATAGGTGGCGGAATCCTCGTCCTTGAGGCTGTTCATGGTCAGCGTCAACGAGCTCTGCCCGTTGTCCCTGGAGATCGTGAACCGGCCCTTGACCGACGACGCATAGTGGGTGTTGCCACCACTGTTGGTGATCCACGCGACGAATTCCAGCGCCTGCCCGGGTCTCTGGCGGACCCAGGCCATGTCATAACTCCCGAAGGTGAACCCAGATCCACGGCAGAGGAGGCGCAGGGACCCCCCGGGGGGCTGGAGGTCCCCCCCGGACTCCAGCAGGGTCACGGCCGCCCGGAGCCCTGCGGGAAAAAGGGGAGATGGGGATGAGGCGCCGGATCCGGCCGTGTCCCGGGGTGGGCGTCGCGCTCCGGACGTGGCTGGGACCCACCTGGGAGGGCCACGAGGAGGAGGAGGAGGAGGAGGATGGGGAGGTGCAAGGGTCACAATTTGGGGCCAAGAGTCAGGATTTGGGGTCCCCAATGGAGATGTGGGGCCAAGAGTCGGGATTTGGGTCGGTGGTTGAGCTTTGCCCATCCCCATCTCCCCTTTTTCCCGCAGGGCTCCGGGCGGCCGTGACACTGCTGGAGTCCGGGGGGGACCTCCAGCCCCCCAGGGGGTCCCTGCGCCTCCTCTGCCGCGCATCTGGGTTCACCTTCAGCCAATTCGGAATGGGCTGGATCCGCCAGAAACCTGGGCAGGGGCTGGAATACGTTGCAGGGATCCATGATGACAGCACCGGCACCTTCTACGCGCCGTCAGTGCAGGGCCGGTTCACGATCTCCAGGGACAACGGGCAGAGCTCGGTGACGCTGACCATGAACAGCCTCAGGGACGAGGATTCCGCCACCTATTTCTGCGGCAAATCTTCTGGTGCTGGTGCTGGCTGGGCTGGTGCTGCTGCTTATCGTGTTCATGCTGGTGCTTGGGGTGGTTCTGGGCTCTCCCCCATGGCCGGGTCCCCACCGGTCCCCAAACCCCAGGTCCTTGCCCCAAACCGCAGCCCCTGACCCGGTTCTTGCCCACGTGTCCCAGCTCTGGACTGGTTCTGCCCCAAACCTCCGCCAGTGAGCCCAGGTCTCACCTCTCGGCCCCAGCTCTTCACCGCTCACGCGGATTTGGGTGGAAAACCCTCGGGATTGGCTGCCGGCAGGGAAGGTTCGGTGGCCATGGCTGAGATGGGGGGCCGAGCCCGGGCAACTCTGGGGCCGCGAGGGCCGGGAGCAGAAATCTGGGCTGAAAGGCTGAGGTTGCCATGGTGGCTCTGGGCAAAGAGTGCGAGTTGGAGGGAGAGGCGAAGATTTGGGCCAAAAGGTCAAAAGTGTGGAGGAAGCCGAAAGTTGGGGCAGCAGGGGGGGAGTTTGGGGCAAAGGGCTGGGATTGGAGGGCAAGGGCTGAGATTTTGGGGAGGGATCTGAGAGTTTGGGGACATTTAAGGACCCTTCACGGGGGGTGTGGGGCCACTCTCAGCCGCGTCACCATCACTGCCAGCACCACCATAAGCAGCACTTTGCCAACCACCACTATAAGCACATTAGGCACAGAAATAGGTGGCGGAATCCTCGTCCCTGAGGCTGTTCATGGTCAGCGTCACCGAGCTCTGCCCGTTGTCCCTGGAGATCCTGAACCGGCCCTCGACTGACGGCGCGTAGTAGGTGCTGCTGCCATCGTTGCTGATACTCGCAACGAATTCCAGCGCCTGCCCGGGTCTCTGGCGGTGCCAGCCCATCCCGAATTGGCTGAAGTCGAAGCCGGAGGCGCGGCAGAGGAGGCGCAGGGACCCCCCGGGGGGCTGGAGGTCCCCCCCGGACTCCAGCAGGGTCACGGCCGCCCGGAGCCCTGTGGGAAAAAAGGGAGATGGGGATGGGCAAAGCTCAACCACCGACCCAAATCCCGACTCTTGGCCCCACATCTCCATTGGGGACCCCAAATCCCGACTCTTGGCCCCAAATTGTGACCCTTCGATCTCCCCATCCTCCTCCTTCTCCTCATCCTGGTGGCCCTCCCAGGTGGGGTCCCGGCCGCATCCGGAGCGCGACGCCCACCCCGGGACACGCCCGGATCCGGTGCCTCATCCCCATCTCCCCTTTTTCCCGCAGGGCTCCGGGCGGGCCGTGACCCTGCTGGAGTCCGGGGGGGACCTCCAGCCCCCCGGGGGGTCCCTGCGCCTCCTCTGCCGCGCATCTGGCTTCACCTTCGGGAGTTACGAGATGGATTGGGTCCGACAGAGACCTGGGCAGGGGCTGGAATACGTCGCAGGGATCAGCAGCGATGGTAGCGGCACCGGCTACGCGCCGTCGGTGCAGGGCCGGTTCACGATCTCCAGGGACAACGAGCAGAGCTCGGTGACGCTGACCATGAACAGCCTCAGGGACGAGGATTCCGCCACCTATTTCTGCGCCAAAAATGTTGGTACTGCAGCTTGGGCTGATGGCAGGGATGGTGACACAGCCCAGGGCGGCCCCACACCCCTCGTGATGCGTCTTTTAATGCCCCCAAACCCAAAGATCCTTCCTCAAAATCTCAGCCGTCGCCCTCCAACCTCAGCCTTTTTCTCCAAACTCCCCCACTGCTGCCCCAACTCTCCAGTTTCTCAATTTTGGCCGCTTGTCCCAAATCTCCGCCTTTCCCTCAGACTTGGACCACTGTCCCCAAACCTGGGCTCCTTCATCCCCCAAATCTCAGCCTTTCACCCCAGATTTCAGCCATGGTCACCTCAAACCTCCACTGGTTCTGTCAGGCTTGGGGGAATGGGTTGGGGTTTGGGGCAAAGGGAGTCGAGTTTTGGAGAAAACGGTCAAAATCTGGGGAAACAGCCAAGGTTTGGCCACGTGGTCGAGTTTTGGGGCCAAACCTTGAGCTGTGGGGTGAACGGTCACCGCTGGCGTGAACGGGGCAGATTTGGGGCGAAGGGTCAAGAGTTGGGTGAGGAGTCGAAGCCTGAGGGAAGGATCCGGGCTCTGGGGACAGGCGGGGCCACGGCCGGCGGCGTCACCATAACCAGCAGCAAAAGCACCACCAGTATTAGGAGACTTGACACAGAAATAGGTGGCGGAATCCTCGTCCCTGAGGCTGTTCATGGTCAGCGTCACCGAGCTCTGCCCGTTGTCCCTGGAGATCCTGAACCGGCCCTGCACCGACGACGCGTAGTCGGTGCTGCTGCCATCGCTGTTGATATCCGCGACGTATTCCAGCCCCTGCCCGGGTTTCTGGCGGTACCAGCCCATCGCGAATTGGCTGAAGTCGAACCCAGATCCGCGGCAGAGGAGGCGCAGGGACCCCCTAGGGGGCTGGAGGTCCCCCCCGGACTCCAGCAGGGTCACGGCCGCCTGGAGCCCTGCGGGAAAAAGGGGAGATGGGGATGAGGCGCCGGATCCGGGCGTGTCCCGGGGTGGGCGTCGCGCTCCGGAGGCGGCCGGGACCCACCTGGGAGGGCCACGAGGACAAGGAGGAGGATGGGGAGGTGCAAGGGTCACAATTTGGGGCCAAGAGTCAGGATTTGGGGTCCCCAATGGAGATGTGGGGCCAAGAGTTGGGATTTGGGTCGGTGGTTGAGCTTTGCCCATCCCCATCTCCCCATTTCTCGCCCGCACCAGCTTTTGTGGAAAAAGATCAGGATCTGGTGCCAACAGGGAAGTTTTGAGAACGATGGTTGTGATTTGGCACCGAACCAATCGACTCTGGGGGCAGAAGCCGCGGAGCTTCGCGGGCAGCGCTCATTTGAAATCTCCGGAAAAAGGCTCCGAGTTTGGGGCTGAACCTTCGAGATTTGGGTCAAAGGCTCGAAGGTCTGGAGGAAGTCGAGCGTTGAGTTTGCGGGGAAAACGGTCGCGGTATGAGGGCGACAGTGAGGATTTGGGGGAAGGATGTGGGGATTTGGGATGTTTTATGGACATCCCAATTTCATGGGGCTGGGGGCCACCGCTGACATTCACACCATGAGAAGCAGCAGCATAACCATAACCACTGGTGTAACATTTGGCACAGAAATAGGTGGCGGAATCCTCGTCCTTGAGGCTGTTCATGGCCAGCGTCACCGAGCTCTGCCCGTTGTCCCTGGAGATCGTGAACCGGTCGCGCACCGACGGCACGCGCCAGACACTTACATTCTTGCCGATACTCCCGATGAATTCCACCGCCTTCCCGGGTTTCTGGCGGGTCCAGAACATCCCAAATTGGCTGAAATTGAACCCAGATCCACGGCAGAGGAGGCGCAGGGACCCCCCAGGGGGCTGGAGGTCCCCCCCGGACTCCAGCAGGGTCACGGCCGCCCGGAGCCCTGCGGGAAAAAGGGGAGATGGGGATGGGCAAAGCTCAACCACCCACCCAAATCCCGACTCTTGGCCCCACATCTCCATTGGGGACCCCAAATCCTGACTCTTGGCCCCAAATTGTTACCCTTGGACCTCCCCATCCTCCTCCTCCTCATCCTTCTCCTCGTGGCCCGCCCAGGTGGGGCCCGGCTGGGTCCGGAGCGCGACGCCCACCCCGGGACACGCCCGGATCCGGCGCCTCATCCCCATCTCCCCTTTTTCCCGCAGGGCTCCGGGCGGCCGTGACCCTGCTGGAGTCCGGGGGGGACCTCCAGCCCCGCGGGGGTCCCTGCGCCTCCTCTGCCGCGGATCCGGCTTCGACTTCGGGAGATACGAGATGGACTGGGTCCGACAGAGACCTGGGCAGGCGCTGGAATTCGTCGCAGGGATCAGCAGCGATGGCAGCAGCACCTACTACGCGCCATCGGTCAAGGGCCGGTTCACGATCTCCAGGGACAACGGGCAGAGCTCGGTGACGCTGACCATGAACAGCCTCAAGGAGGAGGATGCCGCCACCTATTTCTGTGCCAGATGTTACAGCAGTGGTTATGGTTATGCTGCTGTTCATGGTGTGAATGTCAGCGGTGGCCCCCGGCCCCATGAAATTGGGGTGTCCATAAAACATCCCAAATCCCCACATCCTTCCCCCAAATCCTGACTGTCGCCCTCATACCGCGACCGTTTCCCCCCAAACTCAACGCTCGACTTCCTCCAGACCTTCGAGCCTTTGACCCAAATCTCAAAGGTTCAGCCCCAAACTCGGAGCCTTTTTCCGGAGATTTCAACTGAGCGCTGCCCGCGAAGCTCCGCGGCTTCTGCCCCCAGAGTCGATTGGTTCGGTGCCAGATCTCAACCATCGTTCTCAAAACTTCCCTGTTGGCACCAGATCCTGATCTTTTTCCACAAAAGCTGGTGCGGGCGAGAAAAGGGGAGATGAGGATGGGCAAAGCTGAACCACCGGCCCAAATCCTGACTCTTGGCCCCACATCTCCATTGGGGACCCCAAATCCTGACTCTTGGCCCCGAATTGTGGCCCTTCGACCTCCCCATCCTCCTCCTCCTCCTTGTCCTCGTGGCCCTCCCAGGTGGGTCCCGGCCGCCTCCGGAGCGCGACGCCCACCCCGGGACACGCCCGGATCTGGCGCCTCATCCCCATCTCCCCTTTTTCCCGCAGGGCTCCGGGCGGCCGTGACCCTGCTGGAGTCCGGGGGGGACCTCCAGCCCCCCGGGGGGTCCCTGCGCCTCCTCTGCCGCGCATCTGGCTTTGACTTCAGCCAATTTGGGATGTACTGGATCCGCCAGAAACCCGGGCAAGGGCTGGAAATCGTCGCGAGTATCAGGAGCAGTGCCAGCGCTGTGTACGCGCCGTCGGTGCAGGGCCGGTTCACTATCTCCAGGGACAACGGGCAGAGCTCGGTGACGCTGACCATGAACAGCCTCGGGGACGAGGATTCCGCCACCTATTTCTGCGCCAAATCTGCTGATGGTGGTGCTGCTTTGGCTGACGATGTTGGTTATTGTGGTCATTCTGGACTCTCCCCCGTGGCCGGGTCCCCACTGGTCCCCAAACCCCAGGTCCTTGCCCCAAACCCCAGCCCCTGACCCGGTTCTTGCCCACGTGTCCCAGCTCTGGACTGGTTCTGCCCCAAACCTCCGCCAGTGAGCCCAGGTCTCACCTCTCGGCCCCAGCTCTTCACCGCTCCCGCGGATTTGCGTGGAAAACCCTCGGGATTGGCTGCCGGCAGGGAAGGTTGTTGCAGTGGGGATACTGCAACACGCCTATATCAAGCCAGGAGTCCCGTGGGAAACAAATAGATACGGACGGATTCTTGCTAGATGTTTCAGAGATGTTTATTTCTCCAACCGCATGGCCGGGGCTCTGCCGAGGAACTGTTACAGTCACCGGGACCCGAAGGTCCTTCTTGCCCGCGCAGGGGAACACAAACCAACCAATGGGGAACGAGGCTGAGCAGGGGCAGGGAAACCCCGTGTGTCTGTGCCCTCAGGGCTCCCAGGGCTACAGGGCGGGGGAGGAGACCCCGACAGAAGGTTCGGTGGCCATGGCTGAGATGTGGGGCCGAGCCCGGGGAACTCTGGGGCCGCAAGGGCCGGGAGCGGAAATCTGGGCTGAAAGGCTGAGGTTGCCATGGTGGCTCTGGGCAAAGAGTGCGAGTTGGAGGGAGAGGCGAAGATTTGGGCCAAAAGGTCAAAAGTGTGGAGGAAGCCGAAAGTTGGGGCAGCAGTGGGGGAGTTTGGGGAAAAGGGCTGGGATTGGAGGGCAAGGGCTGAGATTTTGGGGAAGGATCTGAGAGTTTGGGGACATTTAAGGACCCATCACGGGGGGCGTGGGGCCACTCTCAGCCGCGTCACCATCACTGCCAGCACCACCATAAGCAGCACCTTGCCAACCACCACTATAAGCATGTTTGGCACAGAAATAGGTGGCGGAATCCTCGTCCTTGAGGCTGTTCATGGTCAGCGTCACCGAGCTCTGCCCGTTGTCCCTGGAGATCCTGAACCGGCCCTGCACCGACGGCGCGTACCAGGTGCTGCCACTGCTGCTGCTGATAGCCACAACGAATTCCAGCCCCTCCCCGGGCCTCTGTCGCACCCATTCCATCTGGTATTGCCCGAAGTCAAACCCAGATGCGCGGCAGAGGAGGCGCAGGGACCCCCTGGGGGGCTGGAGGTCCCCCCCGGACTCCAGCAGGGTCACGGCTGCCCAGAGCCCTGCGGGAAAAAGGGGAGATGGGGATGAGGCGCCGGATCCGGGCGTGTCCCGGGGTGGGCGTCGCGCTCCGGAGGTGGCCGGGACCCACCTGGGAGGGCCACCAGGACGAGAAGAAGGAGGATGGGGAGGTCCAAGGGTCACAATTTGGGGCCAAGAGTCAGGATTTGGGGTCCCCAGAGTCCCCAGATCCTTCCCCCAAATCCCAGCCATTGCCCCCATTCTTGATCTGATTCCCACAAACTCTTCCATTGCTGCCCCAACTCTCGACTTTCCCCTCAGGTTCATCCATTTCACCCCGTGAAGGTTTTGGGGCCATGGCTGGTGTTTGGGGCAGAACCATTCAGGGCTTTGGGTCAACATTGGTTCAAACGGGGGAGATTTGATCCTTCTCCTCATCCCCCTTGTCCTCGTGGCCCTCCCAGGTGGGTCCCGGCCGGGTCCGGAGCGCGACGCCCACCCCGGGACACGGCCGGATCCGGCGCCTCATCCCCATCTCCCCTTTTTCCCGCAGGGCTCCGGGCGGCCGTGACCCTGCTGGAGTCCGGGGGGGACCTCCAGCCCCCCGGGGGGTCCCTGCGCCTCCTCTGCCGTGGATCTGGCTTCGATTTCAGCAAATTCGGGATGGGCTGGGTCCGCCAGAAACTTGGGCAGGGGCTGGAAGCTGTGGCACGGCTTGACAGCGATGGATTCACCAGATACGCGCCATCGGTCGAGGGCCGGTTCACGATCTCCAGGGACAACGGGCAGAGCTCGGTGACGCTGACCATGAACAACCTCAAGGATGAGGATTCCGCCACCTATTTCTGCGCCAAATCCGACTACGCTAATTGGTGTGCTGCTCCTTATCGCTCTCATTCCGGTGTTTGGGGTGGGTTTGGCCCCTCCCCTGTGGCTGGGTCCCCATCGGTCCCCAAACCTCAGATCCTTGCCCCACACCCCAACCCTTGGCCCCACTGGTGGCCGTTGGTTCCAGCCTGCGGCGGGTTCTGCCCCCAGTCTCAGCTCTCGTCCCACAATCGGGACCCTTTTGGCCCCTCAGCTCCTCTTGGTCTTTCCCAATCTCGACCATTTTTGTCCCCAGATCTCCATGGGTTTTTCCACGGGCGCCAATCTCAACCTCTGGCCGCAGACGTCGGCCGCTGACACAAACCTTGGCCGCTGGCCGCCTTCCTTGGCCACTGAGGCAACGCTTGAGGAGCAACGCGGAGATCTGGAGCCAAGAGCTGCCTTTGGCACCAGGGGCTCCGACCCGGGAATGGGCCGGCTGAGTGTTGGGGCTGAACCAGCGCAGGCTTTGGGCTGCAGACGGGGCAGATGGGGGACAAAGGGTCCAGAGCTGGGTCAAGGGTGGCGGTTTTGGGGCAAGAACTGGAGTTTGGGGACGGGCAGGACCCAGCCATGGGGTTGGGGCCACCACCAGCAGCAGCAGCAGCTCCAGCATAAACAGCGTAACCATCCTGATCCTTGGCACAGAAATAGGCGGTGGAATCCTCGTCCCTGAGGCTGTTCATGGTCAGCGTCACCGAGCTCTGCCCGTTGTCCCTGGAGATCCTGAACCGGCCCCGCACCGACGGCGCGTACAAGGTGCTGCCATCGCTGTTGATCCCTGCGAGCCATTCCAGCGCCTGCCCGGGTCTCTGCCGCAGCCAGTGCATTCCAAACCCGCCAAAACTGAAGCCGGAGGCGCGGCAGAGGAGGCGCAGGGACCCCCCGGGGGGCTGGAGGTCCCCCCCAGACCCAACAAGGTCCCTTCGTTCAAGGCTCTCCCAGGTGGGTCCCAGCCGCCTCCGGAGCGCGACGCCCACCCCGGGACACGCCCGGATCCGGCGCCTCATCCCCATCTCCCCTTTTTCCCGCAGGGCTCCGGGCGGCCGTGACCCTGCTGGAGTCCGGGGGGGACCTCCAGCCCCCCGGGGGGTCCCTGCGCCTCCTCTGCCGCGGATCTGGCTTCGACTTTGGGAATTATGACATGTTCTGGATCCGCCAGAAACCCGGGCAGGGGCTGGAATTCGTTGCAAGTATCAACAGCGCTGGTAGCGGCACCGGCTACGCACCATCGGTGCAGGGCCGGTTCAGGATCTCCAGGGACAACGGGCAGAGCTCGGTGACGCTGACCATGAACAGCCTCAGGGACGAGGATTCCGCCGCCTATTTCTGCGCCAAACGTGACAGTGGTTACGGTACCACTCACCTGGGTGCTGGTTCTGTCCCCGGCCCGGCTGCCCTGAACGCCCCGGACCTTTTCTGCAAACTTCAGCCCTCGATCCGGCTCTTGACCCTCTCTCCAAACCTTTGGGGACTTCGGCTCCGAACCTCCGCACCGGGCCCTGGATCTCAGCTTTGATCTCCAAAACCTTCTCTGAAGGCCAACGCCCGGCCCAGGGCTGCGGATGTGGGGTCAGCGGTCAAAACCTGGGCCAATGCTTGAGATTTGGGGCAAGGATCCGGGATTTGGGGACATTTGGGGACCCAGAGACGGGGGCGGGGCAACAACTGCGATCACCACCATAACAGCAGCCGGTACCAGCATAGTCGGCCTTGGCACAGAAATAGGCGGCGGAATCCTCGTCCCTGAGGCTGTTCATGGTCAGCGTCACCGAGCTCTGCCCGTTGTCCCTGGAGATCCTGAACCGGCCCTGCACCGATGACGCGTACCAGGTGCTGCCACCGGTGTTGGTGATCTCAGCGAGCCATTCCAGCGCCTGCCCGGGTTTCTGGCGGATCCAGTACATGTTGAAGTCTCCAAAGTCAAATCCAGATCCACGGCAGAGGAGGCGCAGGGACCCCTCGGGGGGCTGGAGGTCCCCCCCGGACTCCAGCAGGGTCACGGCTGCCCAGAGCCCTGCGGGAAAAAGGGGAGATGGGGATGGGCAAAGCTCAACCACCGACCCAAATCCCGACTCTTGGCCCCACATCTCCCTTGGAGACCCCAAATCCTGACTCCTGGCCCCAAATTGTGGCCCTTGGACCTCCCCATCCTCCTCCTCCTGCTCCTCCTCGTGGCCTTCCCAGCTGGGTCCCGGCCGCCTCCGGAGCGCGACGCCCACCCCCGGGACACGCCCGGATCCGGCGCCTCATCCCCATCTCCCCTTTTTCCCGCAGGGCTCCGGGCGGCCGTGACCCTGCTGGAGTCCGGGGGGGACCTCCAGCCCCCCGGGGGGTCCCTGCGCCTCCTCTGCCGTGGATCTGGGTTTGACTTCAGTAAATTTGGGATGTACTGGGTCCGCCAGAAACCTGGGCAGGGGCTGGAATGGGTCGCAGGGATCCATGATGACAGCACCGGCACCTTCTACGCGCCGTCAGTGCAGGGCCGGTTCACGATCTCCAGGGACAACGGGCAGAGCTCGGTGACGCTGACCATGAACAGCCTCAGGGACGAGGATTCCGCCACCTATTTCTGCGCCAAATCCTATAGTGCTGGTGCTGGCTGGGCTGGTGCTGCTGCTTATCGTGCCTTTCCTGGTGCTTGGTGTGGTTCTGGGCTCTCCCCCATGGCCGGGTCCCCACCGGTCCCCAAACCCCAGTTCCTTGCCCCATACCCCAGCCCCTGACCCGGTTCTTGCCCACGTGTCCCAGCTCTGGACTGGTTCTGCCCCAAACCTCCGCCACTGAGCCCAGGTCTCACCTCTCGGCCCCAGCTCTTCACCGCTCACGCGGATTTGGGTGGAAAACCCTCGGGATCGGCTGCCGGGAGGGAAGGTTCGGTGGCCGTGGCTGAGATGTGGGGCCAAGCCCGGGGAACTCTGGGGCCGCAAGGGCCGGGAGCGGAAATCTGGGCTGAAAGGCTGAGGTTGCCATGGTGGCTCTGGGCAAAGAGTGCGAGTTGGAGGGAGAGGCGAAGATTTGGGCAAAAAGCTCAAAAGTGTGGAGGAAGCCGAAAGTTGGGGCAGCAGTGGGGGAGTTTGGGGAAAAGGGCTGGGATTGGAGGGCAAGGGCTGAGATTTTGGGGAAGGATCTGGGGGTTTGGGGACTTTTAAAGACCCATCACGGGGGGCGTGGGGCCACTCTCAGCCGCGTCACCATCACTGCCAGCACCACCATAAGCAGCACCTTGCCAACCACCACTATAAGCACGTTTGGCACAGAAATAGGTGGCAGAATCCTCGTCCCTGAGGCTGTTCATGGTCAGCGTCACCGAGCTCTGCCCGCTGTCCCTGGAGATCGTGAACCGGCCCTGCACCGACGGCGCGTACACGGTGGTGCCATCACTGCCGTAGATACTCGTGACCCATTCCAGCCCCTGCCCGAGTTTCTGGCGGTACCAGCCCATCCCGAATTGGCTGATGTCGAAGCCGGAGGCGCGGCAGAGGAGGCGCAGGGACCCCCCGGGGGGCTGGAGGTCCCCCCCGGACTCCAGCAGGGTCACGGCCGCCCGGAGCCCTGCGGGAAAAAGGGGAGATGGGGATGGGCAAAGCTCAACCACCGACCCAAATCCCGACTCTTGGCCCCACATCTCCATTGGGGACCCCAAATCCTGACTATTGGCCCCAAATTGTGACCCTTGCACCTCCCCATCCTCCTCCTCCTTCTCCTCGTGGCCCTCCCAGGTGGGTCCCGGCCGCCTCCGGAGCGCGACGCCCACCCCGGGACACGCCCGGATCCGGCGCCTCATCCCCATCTCCCCTTTTTCCCGCAGGGCTCCGGGCGGCCGTGACCCTGCTGGAGTCCGGGGGGGACCTCCAGCCCCCCGGGGGGTCCCTGCGCCTCCTCTGCCGCGGATCTGGGTTCACCTTCAGCCAATTCGGGATGGACTGGTACCGCCAGAAACCCGGGCAGGGGCTGGAATACGTCGCGGGTATCAACAGCGGTGGCAGCACCGACTACGCGTCGTCGGTGCAGGGCCGGTTCAGGATGTCCAGGGACAACGGGCAGAGCTCGGTGACGCTGACCATGAACAGCCTCAGGGACGAGGATTCCGCCGCCTATTTCTGTGCCAAGGATGCTGGTGCTTGGGCTGTTGCTGGTGCTGGTTATGTTTTTGCTGCTGCTTATCACGGTCTTTCCGGTGCTTGGGGTGGTTCTGGGCTGTCCCCTGTGTCCGGGTCCCCACCTGTCCCCAAACCGCAGGTCCTTTCCCAAAACCTCAACCAACCATTGTCCCTGTTCTTGACCATTTGTCCCAGGCTTGGACCGGTTCCAACTCAATTCTCAACCAGCCTCCAGTCCTGGCCCCACGTCATGACGTTGTTCTTCCAGTTTGGCTCAACTGGTCAAGCTCTGGGGCCAGTGGTTGAGACTTTGGTCAGTGGCAGCGACGTGTGGGGACAGAGAGACCGGACCCGTGCCAAAGCCACCAGCACCAGCAGCACCGCTCGTACGATAATCCTTGGCGCAGAAATAGGTGGCGGAATCCTCGTCCCTGAGGCTGTTCATGGTCAGCGTCACTGAGCTCTGCCCGTTGTCCCTGGAGATCCTGAACCGGCCCTGCACCGACGGTGCGTAGCCGGTCCAGCCACCATCGCTGCTGATACTCGTGACCCATTCCAGCGCCTGCCCGGGTCTCTGGCGGATCCACATCATCCCAGTTTTGCTGAAGTCAAAGCCGGAGGCGCGGCAGAGGAGGCGCAGGGACCCCCCAGGGGGCTGGAGGTCCCCCCCGGACTCCAGCAGGGTCACGGCCGCCCGGAGCCCTGCGGGAAAAGGGGAGATGGGGATGGGCAGAGCTCAACCACCGACCCAAATCCCGACTCTTGGCCCCACATCTCCATTGGGGACCCCAAATCCTGACTCTTGGCCCCAAATTGTGACTCTTGGACCTCCCCATCCTCCTCCTCCTGCTCCTCCTCGTGGCCCTCCCAGGAGGGTCCCAGCCATGTCCGGAGCGCAACCCCCACCCCGGGACACGCCTGGATCCGGCGCCTCATCCCCATCTCCCCTTTTTCCCGCAGGGCTCCGGGTGGCCGTGACCCTGCTGGAGTCCGGGGGGGACCTCCAGCCCCCCGGGGGGTCCCTGCGCCTCCTCTGCCGCGCCTCCGGCTTCGACTTCAGCCAATTCGGGATGCTCTGGATCCGCCAGAAACCCGGGCAGGCGCTGGAATTCGTTGCCAGGATCAACAACGATGGCAGTTACACCAAGTACGCGTCGTCGGTGCAGGGCCGGTTCACGATCTCCAGGGACAACGGGCAGAGCTCGGTGACGCTGACCATGAACAGCCTCAGGGACGAGGATTCCGCCGCTTATTTCTGCGGCAAAGCTTCTGGTGCTGGCAATCATGCTGGTGGTGATGGTGACGCAGGTGTGGGAAGCCCCTGCCCCCTGTAATGGGTCTTTAAATGTTCCCCGAACCCCGAGATACTTTGCCAAAATCGTAACCGTTGGCCCTCAAATCTCAGGCTTTCAACCCAGATTTCCGGCGTGGTCACCTCAAACCTCCACTGGTTCTGTCGTGCTTTGGGGAACGGGTTGGGGTTTGGAGCAAAAGTGGTCAAGTTTTGGAGAAAATGGTCAAAATCTGGGGAACCAGCCAAGGTTCGACCACGTGGTCGAGCTTTGGGGCCAAGCCTTGAGCTGTGGGGTGAGCGGTCACCGCTGGTATGAACGGGGCAGATTTGGGGCGAAGGGTCAAGAGTTGGGTGAGGAGTCGAAGCCTGAGGGAAGGATCCGGGCTTTGGGGACAGGCGGGGACAGCGAGGTGGCGGTGAGGCGACAGCCGGCGGCGTCACCATAACCAACAGCATAAGAACTACCAGTATTAGCAGATTTGGCGCAGAAATAGGTGGCGGAATCCTCGTCCCTGAGGCTGTTCATGGTCAGCGTCACCGAGCTCTGCCCGTTGTCCCTGGAGATCGTGAACCGGCCCTGCACCGACGGCGCGTAGAAGGTGCTGCCACCGCTGTTGGTGATCCACGCGACGAATTCCAGCGCCTGCCCGGATTTCTGGCGGACCCAGGCCATGTCGTAACTCCCAAAGGTGAACCCAGATCTGCGGCAGAGGAGGCGCAGGGACCCCCCGGGGGGCTGGAGGTCCCCCCCGGACTCCAGCAGGGTCACGGCCGCCCGGAGCCCTGCGGGAAAAAGGGGAGATGGGGATGAGGCGCCGGATCCGGGCGTGTCCCGGGGTGGGCGTGGTGCTCCGGAGGCAGCCGGGTCCCACCTGGTAGGGTCACGAGGAGGAGGAGGAGGATGGGGAGGTGCAAGGGTCACAATTTGGGGCCAAGAGTCAGGATTTGGGGTCCCCAATGGAGATTTGGGGCCAAGAGTCGGGATTTGGGTCGGTGGTTGAGCTTTGCCCATCCCCATCTCCCCTTTTTCCCGCAGGGCTCCGGGCGGCCGTGACCCTGCTGGAGTCCGGGGGGGGACCTCCAGCCCCCCGGGGGGTCCCTGCGCCTCCTCTGCCGCGGATCTGGGTTCGACTTCAGCCAATTCGGGATGCTCTGGATCCGCCAGAAACCCGGGCAGGCGCTGGAATGGCTCGCCAGTATCCACAAGGATGGCAGATTCTGGTGCGCGCCATCGGTGTGGGACCGGTTCACGATCTCCAGGGACAACGGGCAGAGCTCGGTGACGCTGACCATGAACAGCCTCAGGGACGAGGATTCCGCCGCCTATTTCTGTGCCAAGGGTTCTGGTTCTGGTGCAGGTGCTTGGGGTGTTTTTTTCCCCGCTGCTGTCTCTGTGTCCCCAAACATCCCCAAACTCCAGATCCTTCCCCAAAACCTCAACCTTTGTCCCAATTCTTCACCGTTTGTCTCAAGCTCCAATTCTGTGACTCCAAATCTCAACTTTTGGCCCCAAGCCTCAAACATTTTCCCCAAACCGGGACCATTTTCATCCCTGAGCTCAACCTTGGCCCTCAAATCTCAACCGTTTGCTCGAATCTTGAACAGTTTAGCCCCAAATTTCACCCAGAGGCCCCATATCTTGACCATTGACCAAAACCTCAAGAACTGACCCAGCCGCAAACCTTGTGGCAAAGTTTGAAGAACGAAGTCGAGATCTGGGGCCAAGAGTTGAAGTTTGAGGTCAGGGCTTGAGCTTTGGGCCAGAACCAGTCGAGGGTTTGGGTCAACGTTGCTGCAGCTGGGGGAGATTTGGGACAAAGGGGCAAGAATGGGGCCAAGGGCCGAGGTTTGGGGGCGGCCCTGGGGTTTGGGGACGGCTGGGGACACAGCGGTGGTGGCTCGGTGCCGAAAGCCCCACCACGAGCAGCAGATCCCCACCCGCCGCTGCCGTCGAAGTTCTTGGCGCAGAAATAGGCGGCGGAATCCTCGTCCCTGAGGCTGTTCATGGTCAGCGTCACCGAGCTCTGCCCGTTGTCCCTGGAGATCCTGAACCGGCCCCGCACCGCGGGCGCGTGCCACCTGCCGGTGCCGTCGCCGTGGATGCCCGCGACCCATTCCAGCCCCGTCCCGCGCCCCTGGCGCACCCAGAACATACCGAACTTCCCGAAGTCAAACCCAGATCCACGGCAGACGAGGGTCAGGGAACCCCCCCGGAGGCTGCTCATCCCCCCCGGACTCCAGCAGGGTCACGGCCGCCCGGAGCCCTGCGGGAAAAAGGGGAGATGGGGATGGGCAAAGCTCAACCACCGACCCAAATCCCGACTCTTGGCCCCACATCTCCATTGGGGACCTCAAATCCTGACTCTTGGTCCCAAATTGTGACCCTTGAACCTCCCCATCCTCCTCATCCTCCTCCTCGTGGCCCTCCCAGGTTGGTCCCGGCCGCCTCCGGAGCGCGACGCCCACCCCGGGACACGCCCGGATCCGGCACCTCATCCCCATCTCCCCTTTTTCCCGCAGGGCTCCGGGCGGCCGTGACCCTGCTGGAGTCCGGGGGGGACCTCCAGCCCCCCGGGGGGTCCCTGCTCCTCCTCTGCCGCGCCTCCGGCTTCAATTTTGGCGGGTTCAACATGATGTGGGTGCGGCAGAGACCTGGGCAGGGGCTGGAATGGGTCGCAGAGATCGCCAACGATGGCAGCACCAAATACTCGCCGTCGGTGTGGGACCGGTTCAGGATCTCCAGGGACAACGGGCAGAGCTCGGTGACGCTGACCATGAACAGCCTCAGGGACGAGGATTCCGCCGCCTATTTCTGTGCCAAATCCTATGGTGCTTGGCCTGGTTGGGCCAGTCCTGCCAATATTGGTTTTTCGGATGCTTGGGGTGGCTTTGGCCCGGCCCTCCTGGCCGGGTCCCCACTGGCCCCCAAACCCCAGGTCCTTGCCCCAAACCTCAGCCCCTGACCCCAAATCGGGACCCTTTTTGCCCCTCAGCTCAACCTTGGCCCTCAAATCTCAGCCATTTGCCCCCAGACTTGCCCAGTTCTTCCCCAAATTCCCACCGCTGGCCCCGAGTCACAGCCACTGACCCAAAGCTTGACCGCTGGCCCCAAATCTTCAGCGCGGAGCCCGATCGGTGCCGTTGACCAAAATCTTGGGAATTGCTCTCCAATCGTGACTTTGGGGGCAAAGTTTGAAGCACAAAGCCCAGACTGGGGGTCGAGACTTGAGGATTGAAGTCAGCGCTGGAGATTTGGGGCTGAACCCGCTGAGACCAGGGCAGAACCGGGGGAGGGCTTGGGGTCAATGCTGAACACTGGAGGAGAGGGGGGAGATTTGGGACGAAGGATCAAGAATTGGGGCAAAGGGGCCAAAACCACCACGAGGAGCAGAAGCATCAAAACCCCAACCGGCAGCAGCCGGTTTGCCACAGAAATAGGTGGCGGAATCCTCGTCCCTGAGGCTGTTCATGGTCAGCGTCACCGAGCTCTGCCCGTTGTCCCTGGAGATCCTGAACCGGTCCCACACCGACGGCACGTAGTCGCTTGTTTCACCGCTGTTGCTGATCCACGCCACCCATTCCAGCGCCTTCCCGGGCCTCTGCCGCACCCAGAACATGTTGAAATCCTCAAAATTGAAGCCGGAGGCGCGGCAGAGGAGGCGCAGGGACCCCCCGGGGGGCTGGAGGTCCCCCCCGGACTCCAGCAGGGTCACAGCCGCCCGGAGCCCTGCGGGAAAAAGGGGAGATGGGGATGGGCAAAGCTCAACCACCGACCCAAATCCCGACTCTTGGCCCCACAGCTCCATTGGGGACCCCAAATCCCGACTCTTGGCCCCAAATTGTGGCCCTTGGACCTCCCCATCCACCTCGTCCTCCTTTTCCTCTTGGCCCTCCCAGGTGGGTCCCAGCCGCCTCCGGAGCACCACGCCCACCCCGGGACACGCCCGGATCCAGCGCCTCATCCCCATCTCCCCGTTTTCCCGCAGGGCTCCGGGCGGCCGTGACCCTGCTGGAGTCCGGGGGGGACCTCCAGCCCCCCGGGGGGTCCCTGCGCCTCCTCTGCCGCGGATCTGGGTTCACCTTCGGGAGTTACGAGATGGCCTGGGTCCGCCAGAAACCCGGGCAGGCGCTGGAATTCGTCGCGGCTATCAGCAGCGGTGGTAGTTACACCTACTACGCGTCGTCGGTCAAGGGCCGGTTCACGATCTCCAGGGACAACGGGCAGAGCTCGCTGACGCTGACCATGAACAGCCTCAGGGACGAGGATTCCGCCACCTATTTCTGCGCCAAATGTGCTGCTGGTGCTGGTTGGGGTAGTGCTGGTGCTGCTTATGGTGACGCCGCCGGCCGTGGCCCTGCCACTCCCTCGCTGTCCACGCCAGTCCCCAAAGCCCAGATCCTTCCCTCAGGCTTCGACTCCTCACCCAACTCTCCACCCTTCGCCCCAAATCTGCCCTGTTCACGCCAGCGGTGACCGCTCACCCCACAACTCAAGGTTTGGCCCCAAAACTCGACCACGTGGCCGAACCTTGGCTGTTTCCCCAGATTTTCACCGTTTTCTCTAAAACTCGACTCCCTGTGCCTCCTCTGCCACACATCTGGGTTTGACTTCAGCGAATTTGGGATGGGCTGGATTCGCCAGAAACCCGGGCAGGGGCTGGAATTCGTTGCCAGGATCAACAACGATGGTAGTTTCACCAAGTACGCGCCGTCGGTCAAGGGCCGGTTCAGGATCTCCAGGGACAACGGGCAGAGCTCGGTGACGCTGACCATGAACAGCCTCAGGGACGAGGATTCCGCCACCTACTGCTGTGCCAAATCTGATGATGCTTTGGCTCCTGCTGGTGGTTATGGTGACGCAGCTGAGGGCAGCCCCACACCCCTTGTGATGCGTCTTTTAATGCCCCCAAACCCCCAGATCCTTCCCCAAAATCTCAGCCCTTGCCCTCCAATCTCAGCCCTTTTCCCCAAACTCCCCCACTGCTGCCCCAACTCTCCAGTTTCTCAATTTTGCCCCCTTGGCCCAAAACTCCGCCTTTCCCCCAAACTTGGACCATTGGCCCCAAACCTGGGCTCCTTCATCCCCCAAATCTCAGCCTTTCTCCCCAGATTTCAGCCGTGGTCACCTCAAACCTCCACTGGTTCTGTCAGGCTTGGGGGAACAGGTTGGGGTTTGGGGCAAAGGTGCTCAAGTTTTGGAGAAAACGGTCAAAATCTGGGCAACCAGCCAAGGTTTGGCCACGTGGTCGAGTTTTGGGGCCAAGCCTTGAGTTGTGGGGTGAGCGGTCACCGCTGGCATGAACGGGGCAGATTTGGGGCACAGGGTGAAGAGTTGGGTGAGGAGTCAAAGCCTGAGGGAAGGATCCGGGCTCTGGGGACAGGCGGGGCCACGGCCGGCGGCGTCACCATAACCAGCAGCAAAAGCACCACCAGTATTAGGTGATGGGGATGGGCAAAGCTCAACCACCGACCCAAATCCCGACTCTTGGCCCCACATCTCCATTGGGGACCCCAAATCCCGACTCTTGGCCCCAAATTGTGGCCCTTGGACCTCCCCATCCTCCTCCTCCTGCTCCTCCTCGTGGCCCTCCCAGCTGGGTCCCGGCCGCCACCGGAGCGCGACGCCCACCCTGGGACACGCCCGGATCCGGCGCGTCATCCCCATCTCCCCTTTTTCCCGCAGGGCTCCGGGCGGCCGTGACCCTGCTGGAGTCCGGGGGGGACCTCCAGCCCCCCGGGGGTTCCCTGCGCCTCCTCTGCCGCGCATCTGGGTTCGACTTTGGGAATTATGACATGTTCTGGATCCGCCAGAAACTCGGGCAGGCGCTGGAATTCGTTGCAAGTATCAACAGCGCTGGAAGCGGCACCAGCTACGCGCCGTCGCTGCAGGGCCGGTTCAGGATCTCCAGGGACAACGGGCAGAGCTCGGTGACGCTGACCATGAACAGCCTCAGGGACGAGGATTCCGCCACCTATTTCTGCGGCAAACGTGACAGTGGTTACGGTACCACTCATCCGGGTGCTGGTTCTGTCCCCAGCCCGGCTGCCCTGAACGCCCCGGACCTTTTCTGCAAACTTCAGCCCTCGATCCGGCTCTTGACCCTCTCTCCAAACCTTTGGGGACTTCGGCTCCGAACCTCCGCACCGGGCCCTGGATCTCAGCTTTGATCTCCAAAACCTTCTCTGAAGGCCAACGCCCGGCCCAGGGCTGCGGATGTGGGGTCAGCGGTCAAAACCTGGGCCAATGCTTGAGATTTGGGGCAAGGATCCGGGATTTGGGGACATTTGGGGACCCAGAGACGGGGGCGGGGCGACAACTGCGATCACCACCATAACAGCAGCCGGTACCAGCATAGTCGGCCTTGGCACAGAAATAGGCGGCGGAATCCTCGTCCCTGAGGCTGTTCATGGTCAGCGTCACCGAGCTCTGCCCGTTGTCCCTGGAGATCCTGAACCGGCCCTGCACTGACGGCGCGTACCAGGTGCTGCCACCGGTGTTGGTGATCTCAGCGAGCCATTCCAGCGCCTGCCCGGGTTTCTGTCGGATCCAGTACATGTTGAAGCCTCCAAAGTCAAACCCAGATCCACGGCAGAGGAGGCGCAGGGACCCCCCGGGGGGCTGGAGGTCCCCCCCGGACTCCAGCAGGGTCACGGCCGCCCGGAGCCCTGCGGGAAAAAGGGGAGATGGGGATGGGCAGAGCTCAACCACCGACCCAAATCCCGACTCTTGGCCCCACATCTCCATTGGAGACCCCAAATCCTGACTCTTGGCCCCAAATTGTGACCCTTGGACCTCCCCATCCTCCTCCTCCTGCTCCTCCTCGTGGCCTTCCCAGCTGGGTCCCGGCCGCCTCCAGAGCGCGACGCCCACCCCGGGACACGCCCGGATCCGGCGCCTCATCCCCATCTCCCCTTTTTCCCGCAGGGCTCCGGGCGGCCGTGACCCTGCTGGAGTCCGGTGGGGACCTCCAGCCCCCCGGGGGGTCCCTGCGCCTCCTCTGCCGTGGATCTGGGTTTGACTTCAGTAAATTTGGGATGTACTGGGTCCGCCAGAAACCTGGGCAGGGGCTGGAATGGGTCGCAGGGATCCATGATGACAGCACCGGCACCTTCTACGCGCCGTCCGTCAAGGGTCGGTTCAGGATCTCCAGGGACAACGGGCAGAGCTCGGTGACGCTGACCATGAACAGCCTCAGGGACGAGGATTCCACCACCTATTTCTGCGCCAAATCCTATAGTGCTGGTGCTGGCTGGCCTGGTGCTGCTGCTTATCGTGCCTTTCCTGGTGCTTGGTGTGGTTCTGGGCTCTCCCCCATGGCCGGGTCCCCACCGGTCCCCAAACCCCAGGTCCTTGCCCCAAACCCCAGCCCCTGACCCGGTTCTTGTCCACGTGTCCCAGCTCTGGACTGGTTCTGCCCCAAACCTCCGCCACTGAGCCCAGGTCTCACCTCTCGGCCCCAGCTCTTCACCGCTCACGCGGATTTGGGTGGAAAACCCTCGGGATCGGCTGCCAGGAGGGAAGGTTCAGTGGCCATGGCTGAGATGTGGGGCCGAGCCCGGGGAACTCTGGGGCCGCAAGGGCCGGGAGCGGAAATCTGGGCTGAAAGGCTGAGGTTGCCATGGTGGCTCTGGGCAAAGAGTGCGAGTTGGAGGGAGAGGCGAAGATTTGGGCCAAAAGGTCAAAAGTGTGGAGGAAGCCGAAAGTTGGGGCAGCAGTGGGGGAGTTTGGGGAAAAGGGCTGGGATTGGAGGGCAAGGGCTGAGATTTTGGGGAAGGACCTGGGGGTTTGGGGACTTTTAAAGACCCTTCATGGGGGGTGTGGGGCCGCCTCAGGTGCATCACCATCACCACCAGCCTCAACATATTCAGCAGCACTCCAACCACCAGCAGCAGCACATTTGGCACAGAAATAGGTGGCGGAATCCTCGTCCTTGAGGCTGTTCATGGTCAGCGTCACCGAGCTCTGCCCGTTGTCCCTGGAGATCCTGAACCGGCCCCGCACCGACGGCGCGTAGAAGGTGCCGCTACCACTGCTGTAGATCCCTGCGACGTATTCCAGCCGCTGCCCGGGTTTCTGGCGAACCCAGTACATGTCATAACTCCCGAAGTCAAAGCCGGAGGCGCGGCAGAGGAGGAGCAGGGACCCCCCGGGGGGCTGGAGGTCCCCCCCGGACTCCAGCAGGGTCACGGCCGCCCGGAGCCCTGTGGGAAAAAGGGGAGATGGGGATGAGGGGCCGGATCCGGGCGTGTCCCGGGGTGGGCGTCGCGCTCCGGAGGCGGCCGGGACCCACCTGGGAGGGCCACGAGGATGAGGAGAAGGATGGGGAGGTCCAAAAGTCACAATTTGGGGCCAAGAGTCAGGATTTGGGGTCCCCAATGGAGATGTGGGGCCAAGAGTCGGGATTTGGGTCGGTGGTTGAGCTTTGCCCATCCCCATCTCCCCTTTTTCCCGCAGGGCTCCGGGCGGCCGTGACCCTGCTGGAGTCCGGGGGGGACCTCCAGCCCCCCGGGGGGTCCCTGCGCCTCCTCTGCCGCGCCTCCGGCTTTGACTTTGGACAATTTGGGATGCTCTGGGTGCGCCAGAAATCCGGGCAGGGGCTGGAATACATTGCCAGGATCAACAACGATGGTGATTACACCAGATACGCGTCGTCGGTGCGGGGCCGGTTCAGGATCTCCAGGGACAACGGGCAGAGCTCGGTGACGCTGGCCATGAACAGCCTCAGGGACGAGGATTCCGCCACCTATTTCTGCGCCAAGGGTTCTGGCACCGGTGCTCCCGCTCCTGCTTATGGTGACGCCGCCGGCTGTGGCCTCACCGCCACCTCGCTGTCCCTGCCTGTCCCCAGAGCCCGGATCCTTCCCTCAGGCTTCGACTCCTCACCCAACTTTTGACCCTTCGCCCCAAATCTGCCCCTTTCACACCAGCGGTGACCGCTCACCCCACAACTCAAGGTTTGGCCCAAAACTCGACCACGTGGCCAAACCTCTGCTGGTTCCCCAGATTTTGACCATTTTCTCCAAAACTCGACTCCCTTTGCCCCAAACCCCAACCCAGTCCCCCAAGCCCGACAGAACCAGTGGAGGTTTGAGGTGACCACGGCTGAAATCTGGGGTGAAAGGCTGAGATTTGGGGGATGAAGGAGCCCAGGTTTGGGGCCAATGGTCCAAGTTTGGGGGAAAGGCGGAGATTTGGGACAAGCGGCCAAAATTGTGGAGAAACTGGAGAGTTGGGGCAGCAGTGGGGGAGTTTGGGGAAAAGGGCTGAGATTGGAGGTTCGACGGTTCAAGTTTTGGGGAAGGATCTTGTGGTTTGGGGATTTTAAACACCCCTCATGGGGGGCGTGGGACCGTCCACAGCTGTGTCACCATCACTGGTGGCAGCACCAGCAGCACCAGCCCAAACAGCAGCACCAGCACGTTTGGCACAGAAATAGGTGGCGGAATCCTCGTCCCTGAGGCTGTTCATGGTCAGCGTCACCGAGCTCTGCCCGTTGTCCCTGGAGATCGTGAACCGGCCCTGCACCGACGGCCCGTAGTAGGTGCTGCTGCCACTGCTGCTGATACCTGCGAGCCATTCCAGCCCCTGCCCGGGCCTCTGTCGCACCCATTCGATCTGGTATTGCCCGAAGCTGAACCCAGATCCACGGCAGAGGAGGCGCAGGGATCCCCCGGGGGGCTGGAGGTCCCCCCCGGACTCCAGCAGGGTCACGGCCGCCCGGAGCCCTGCAGGAAAAAGGGGAGATGGGGATGAGGCGCCGGATCCGGGCGTGTCCCGGGGTGGGCGTCGCGCTCTGGAGGCGGCCGGGACCCACCTGGGAGGGCCACGAGGACGAGGAGGAGGAGGAGGACGGGGAGGTCCAAGGGTCACAATTTGGGGCCAAGAGTCAGGATTTGGGGTCCCCAATGGAGATGTGGGGCCAAGAGTCGGGATTTGGGTCGGTGGTTGTGCTTTGCCCATCCCCATCTCCCCTTTTTCCCGCAGGGCTCCGGGCGGGCCGTGACCCTGCTGGAGTCCGGGGGGGACCTCCAGCCCCCCGGGGGGTCCCTGCGCCTCCTCTGCCCCGGATCCGGCTTCGACTTCAGCCAATTCGGGATGGTCTGGATCCGCCAGAAATCCGGGCAGGCGCTGGAATGGGTTGCAGGGATCAACAGCGATGGCAGCACCACCAACTACGCGCCGTCGGTGCAGGGCCGGTTCACGATCTCCAGGGACAACGGGCAGAGCTCGGTGACGCTGACCATGAACAGCCTCAGGGACGAGGATTCCGCCGCCTATTTCTGTGCCAAACTTGCTGGTGCTGGTTATGGTGGTGCTGCTGGTGCTCATGGTGACAATGGTGGCCGTGGCCCCATTCCCTCTCCACCCAAACCCCCCAGAATCCCCAGATCCTTCCCCCAAATCCCAGCCACTGACCCCATTCTTGACCCTTTTGCCCCAAATTCTTCCACCGTTGCCCCAACTCTCCACTTCCCGCCCAGCCTTGACCGTCTGACCCAAATCTCCACCAGCCCAGCCCTGAGGGTCTGGCCCGGCCCCGCCCTGGGGCTCCCACCTCACCCCCGCTGGAGCCCGGAGCTCGGTGTGACTTTTCCTGTCTCTCCTCTCTCCTTCCTCCCCTTCCCGTCCTCTTCCCGAGGGACTTTTTGGGGTCACTCTGCCCCTGAAAGGCTTCCCAGGTTTCCAGGTGCGCCGGGCTGAGCCGGTGCCGAGCCGGTGCCGGGAGGCAGCGCTTCGGTGTTGGATATGGGGTTGTGCCGAAGCCTTTGCCGCAGTTCCTGAATTTGCCCCTGTTTTC
The DNA here is from genome assembly GCA_026167965.1 of Cyanocitta stelleri. Lineage (NCBI taxonomy): Eukaryota > Metazoa > Chordata > Aves > Passeriformes > Corvidae > Cyanocitta > Cyanocitta stelleri. Next base: position 55,911 of record JANXIP010000230.1, read on the forward strand.
GCCGGCGAGTTTCGGCGCGTTCGCGACCCCGCCGGGAAAGCTCCAGCTGGGACTTCTGCGAGCGCCGAAGCAGAGGGAAGGAGCCCCAGCTGCAGCCCTGGATTTCGGTGTCCGGGCTGCGACAGGAACGGGCGGGGTTAAGGCGTCACAATTTGGTAGAAAATTTTCACGATTTGGGGCCAACGATTGAGGTTGTGGGGAAGGATCTCAGGGCTGGCCCCAAATCTTGACTTTTGGCCCCAAATCTTGACTTTTGGCCCCAAATTTTGACTTTTGGACACAGATCTTGACTTTTGGCCCCAGGTCTTGGCCATCGGCCCAAACCTCCATCGCCCGCACCAGCTTTTGGGGAAAAAGATCAGGATCTGGTGCGCACAGGGAAGTTTTGAGAATGATGGTTGAGATTTGGCACCAAACCAATTGACTCCAGGGGCAGAAGCCGCGGAGCTTCGCGGGCAACGCTCAGTTGAAATCTCCGGTAAAAGGCTCAGAGACTGGGGCTGAACCTTCGAGATTTGGGTCAAAGGCTGGAAGGTCTGGAGGAAGTTGAGCGTTGAGTTTGGGGGGAAACGGTGGCGGCATGAGGGCGACAGTCAGGATTTGGGGGAAGGATGTGGGGATTTGGGATGTTTTGTGGACATCCCAATTTCATGGGAGCGGGGGCCACCGCTGACATTCACACCATGAACAGCAGTACAACAACCATCGTTAAAACGTTTGGTGCAGAAATAGGTGGCGGAATCCTCGTCCCTGAGGCTGTTCATGGTCAGCGTCAGCGAGCTCTGCCCGTTGTCCCTGGAGATCGTGAACCGGCCCTGCACCGACGGCGCGTACTTGGTGTAACTGCCATCGCTGCTGATCCCTGCTACCCATTCCAGCCCCTGCCCGGGTTTCTGGCGGACCCAGAACATCCCGAACTGGCTGAAGTCGAACCCAGATCCGCGGCAGAGGAGGCGCAGGGACCCCCCGGGGGGCTGGAGGTCCCCCCCGGACTCCAGCAGGGTCACGGCCGCCCGGAGCCCTGCGGGAAAAAGGGGAGATGGGGATGAGGCGCCGGATCCGGGCGTGTCCCAGGGTGGGCATCGTGCTCCGGAGGTGGCCGGGACCCACCTGGGAGGGCCACGAGGAAAAGGAGGAGGAGGATGGGGAGGTCCAAGGTCACATTTTGGGGCCAAGAGTCGGGATTTGGGGTCCCCAATGGAGATGTGGGGCCAAGAGTCGGGATTTGGGTCGGTGGTTGAGCTTTGCCCATCCCCATCTCCCCTTTTTCCCGCAGGGCTCCGGGCGGCCGTGACCATGCTGGAGTCCGGGGGGGACCTCCAGCCCCCCGGGGGGTCCCTGCGCCTCCTCTGCCGCGGATCTGGGTTTGACTTCTGCCAATTCCACATCTACTGGGCGCGGCAGAGACCCGGGCAGGGGCTGGAATACGTCACAGGGATCGACAGCGATGGATACACCACCTACGCGCCGTCGGTGCGGGACCGGTTCAGGATCTCCAGGGACAACGGGCAGAGCTCGGTGACGCTGACCATGAACAGCCTCAGGGACGAGGATTCTGCCGCCTATTTCTGTGCCAAATCCTATGGTGCTTGGCCTGGTTGGGCCAGTCCTGCCAATATTGGTTATTCGGGTGCTTGGGGTGGCTTTGGCCCTGCCCCCATGGCCGGGTCCCCACCGGTCCCCAAACCCCAGGTCCTTGCCCCAAACCTCAGCCCCTGACCCCAAATCAGGACCCTTTTACCCCCTCAGCTCAACCTTGGCCCTCAAATCTCAGCCAATTCCCCCAGACTTGCCCAGTTCTGCCCCAAATTCCCACTGCTGGCCCCGAGTCACAGCCACTGACCCAAAGCTGGACCGCTGGCCCCGAATCTTCAGTGTGGAGCCCGATCGGTGCCGTTGGCCAAAATCTTGGGAACTGCGCTCCAATCGTGACTTTGGGGGCAAAGTTTGAAGCACAAAGCCCAGATTGGGGGTCGAGACTTGAGGATTGAAGTCAGCGCTGGAGATTTGGGGCTGAACCCGCTGAGTTCAGGGCAGAACCGGGGGAGGGCTTGGGGTCAATGCTGAACACTGGAGGAGAGGGGGGAGATTTGGGACGAAGGATCAAGAATTGGGGCAAAGGGGCAAAAACCACCACGAGGAGCAGAAGCATCAAAGCCCCAACCGGCAACAGCCGGTTTGCCGCAGAAATAGGTGGCGGAATCCTCGTCCCTGAGGCTGCTCATGGTCAGCGTCACCGAGCTCTGCCCGTTGTCCCTGGAGATCCTGAACCGGTCCCGCACCGACGGCGCGTAGGTGGTGTATCCATCGCTGTCGATCCCTGTGACGTATTCCAGCCCCTGCCCGGGTCTCTGCCGCGCCCAGTAGATGTGGAATTGGCTGAAGTCAAACCCAGATCCGCGGCAGAGGAGGCGCAGGGACCCCCCGGGGGGCTGGAGGTCCCCCCCGGACTCCAGCAGGGTCACGGCCGCCCGGACCCCTGCGGGAAAAGGGGGAGATGGGGATGGGCAAAGCTCAACCACCGACCCAAATCCCGACTCTTGGCCCCACATCTTCATTGGGGACCCCAAATCCTGACTCTTGGCCCCAAATTGGGACCCTTGGACATCCCCATCCTCCTCATCCCCCTCATTCTCATCCACCTCATGGCCCTCCCAGGTGGGTCCCGGCCGCCTCCGGAGCGCGACGCCCACCCCGGGACACACCCAGATCCGGCGCCTCATCCCCATCTCCCCTTTTTCCCGCAGGGCTCCGGGCGGCCGTGACCCTGCTGGAGTCCGGGGGGGACCTCCAGCCCCCCGGGGGGTCCCTGCGCCTCCTCTGCCGCGCATCTGGGTTTGACTTCAGCAAATTCGGGATGGGCTGGCACCGCCAGAGACCCGGGCAGGGGCTGGAATTCGTTGCCAGTATCAGCAGCGGTGGTGATTACACCTTCTGTGCGCCATCGGTCGAGGGCCGGTTCATGATCTCCAGGGACAACGGGCAGAGCTCGGTGACGCTGACCATGAACAGCCTCAGGGACGAGGATTCCGCCACCTATTTCTGTGTCAAGGGTGTTGATGCTAGTGGTGCTGATGCTGCTTTTGGTGCTACTGGCAGTGATGATGACGTGGCTGATGGTGGCCCCACGCCCCCTGTGATGGGTTTTCACCCGTCCCCAAACCTCTGATCCTTGCCCCAAACCCCAACCCTTGGCCCCACTGGTGGCCGTTGGTTCCAGCCTGCGGCGGGTTCTGCCCCCAGTCTCAGCTCTCGTCCCACAATCGGGACCCTTTTGGCCCCTCCGCTCCTCTTGGTCTTTCCCAATCTCGACCATTTTTGTCCCCAGATCTCCATGGGTTTTGCCACGGGCGCCAATCTCAACCTCTGGCCGCAGACGTCAGCCGCTGACACAAACCTTGGCCGCTGGCCGCCTTCCTTGGCCACTGAGGCACCGCTTGAGGAGCAACGCGGAGATCTGGAGCAAAGAGCTGCCTTTGGCACCAGGGGCTCCGGCCCGGGAATGGGCCGGCTGAGTGTTGGGGCTGAACCAGCGCAGGCTTTGGGCTGCAGACGGGGCAGATTGGGGACAAAGGGTCCAGAGCTGGGTCAAGGGTGGCGGTTTTGGGGCAAGGAACTGGAGTTTGGGGCCGGGCAGGACCCAGCCATGGGGTTGGGGCCACCACCAGCAGCAGCAGCTCCAGCATAAACAGCATAACCATCCTGATCCTTGGCGCAGAAATAGGCGGCGGAATCCTCGTCCCTGAGGCTGTTCATGGTCAGCGTCACCGAGCTCTGCCCGTTGTCCCTGGAGATCCTGAACCGGTCCCGCACCGACGGCGCGTGCAAGGTGCTGCCATCGCTGTTGATCGCTGCGAGCCATTCCAGCCCCTGCCGGGGTCTCTGTCGCACCCAGTGCATTCCAAACCCGCCAAAATTGAAGCCGGAGGAGCGGCAGAGGAGGCGCAGGGACCCCCCGGGGGGCTGGAGGTCCCGCCGAGCCCCAGGAAGGTCCCTTTGTTCAAGGCCCTCCCAGGTGGGTCCCGGCCGCCTCCGGAGCGCGACGCCCACCCCGGGACACGCCCGGATCCGGCGCCTCATCCCCATCTCCCCTTTTTCCCGCAGGGCTCCGGGCGGCCGTGACCCTGCTGGAGTCCGGGGGGGACCTCCAGCCCCCCGGGGGGTCCCTGCGCCTCCTCTGCCGCGCATCTGGGTTCGACTTCGGGAGTTACGACATGGCCTGGGTTCGCCAGAAACCCGGGCAGGCGCTGGAATGGCTTGCGTGGATCACCAACAGTGGCAGCAGCACCCACTACATGCCGTCGGTGCAGGGCCGGTTCACGATCTCCAGGGACAACGGGCAGAGCTCGGTGACGCTGACCATGAACAGCCTCAGGGACGAGGATTCCGCCGCCTATTTCTGCGCCAAATCTACTTATACTGGTAGTGCTTATGCTGTTGGTTATGGTGACACCGCCGGCCATGGCCTCACCACCACCTCGCTGTCCCCACCTGTCCCCAGAGCCCGGATCCTTCCCTCAGGCTTCGACTCCTCACCCATCTCTTGACCCTTCGCCCCAAATTTGCCCCGTTCACGCCAGCGGTGACCGCTCACCCCACAACTCAAGGTTTGGCCCCAAAGCTCAACCACGTGGCCAAACCTTGGCTGTTTCCCCAGATTTTGACCGTTTTCTCCAAAACTCGACTCCCTTTGCCCCAAACCCCAACCCGGTCCCCAAAGCCCGACAGAACCAGTGGAGGTTTGAGGTGTCCATGGCTGAAATCTGGGGTGAAAGGCTGAGATTTGGGGGATGAAGGAGCCCAGGTTTGAGGCCAATGGTCCAAGTTTGGGGGAAAGGCGGAGATTTGGGACAAGCGGCCAAAATTGTGGAGAAATTGGAGAGTTGGGGCAGCAGTGGGGGAGTTTGGGGAAAGGGGCTAAGATTGGAGGTTCGACGGTTCAAGTTTTGGGGAAGGATCTTGTGGTTTGGGGATTTTAAACACCCCTCATGGGGGGCGTGGGACCGTCCACAGCTGTGTCACCATCACTGGTGGCAGCACCAGCAGCACCAGCCCAACCACCAGAAACAGCAGATTTGGCGCAGAAATAGGTGGCGGAATCCTCGTCCTTGAGGCTGTTCATGGTCAGCGTCACCGAGCTCTGCCCGTTGTCCCTGGAGATCGTGAACCGGCCCTTGACAGACGGCGCGTAGTAGGTGCTGCTGCCCCTGCTGCTGATACCTGCGAGCCATTCCAGCCCCTGCCCGGGCCTCTGTCGCACCCATTCCATCGGGTATTGCCCGAAGCTGAACCCAGATCCGCGGCAGAGGAGGCGCAGGGACCGCCCGGGGGGCTGGAGGTCCCCCCCGGACTCCAGCAGGGTCACGGCCGCCCGGAGCCCTGCGGGAAAAAGGGGAGATGGGGATGAGGCGCCGGATCCGGGCGTGTCCCGGGGTGGGCGTCGCGCTCCGGAGGCGGCCGGGACCCACCTGGGAGGGCCACAAGGACGAGAAGAAGGAGGATGGGGAGGTCCAAGGGTCACAATTTGGGGCCAAGAGTCAGGATTTGGGGTCCCCAGAGTCCCCAGATCCTTCCCCCAAATCCCAGCCATTGCCCCCATTCTTGATCTGATTCCCACAAACTCTTCCATTGCTGCCCCAACTCTCGACTTTCCCCTCAGGTTCATCCATTTCACCCCGTGAAGGTTTTGGGGCCATGGCTGGTGTTTGGGGCAGAAACATTCAGGGCTTTGGGTCAACATTGGTTCAAACGGGGGAGATTTGATCCTTCTCCTCATCCCCCTTGTCCTTGTGGCCCTCCCAGGTGGGTCCCGGCCGCCTCCGGAGCGCGACGCCCACCCCGGGACACGCCCGGATCCGGCGCCTCATCCCCATCTCCCCTTTTTCCCGCAGGGCTCCGGGCGGCCGTGACCCTGCTGGAGTCCGGGGGGGACCTCCAGCCCCCCGGGGGGTCCCTGCGCCTCCTCTGCCGCGGATCTGGGTTTGACTTCGGGAGTTACAGCATGTTCTGGATCCGCCAGAAACCCGGGCAGGGGCTGGAATGGGTCGCAGGGATCTGGACTGATGATGGCACCGAGTATGCGCCGTCGGTCAAGGGCCGGTTCAGGATCTCCAGGGACAATGGGCAGAGCTCGGTGACGCTGACCATGAACAGCCTCAGGGACGAGGATTCCGCCGCCTATTTCTGCGCCAAATGTTTTAACAATGGTTGTGGTGCTTATGCTGCTCATGGTGTGAATGTCGGAGGTGTCCCCCGGCCCCATGAAATTGGGGTGTCCATAGAACATCCCGAATCCCCACATCCTTCCCCCAAATCCTGACTGTCGCCCTCATACCGCGACCGTTTCCCCCCAAACTCAAGCCTCGACTTCCTCCAGACCTTCGAGCCTTTGACCCAAATCTCGAAGGTTCAGCCCCAAACTCGGAGCCTTTTACCGGAGATTTCAACTGAGCGTTGCCCGCGAAGCTCCGCGGCTTCTGCCCCCGGAGTCGATTGGTTCGGTGCCAAATCTCAACCATCGTTCTCAAAACTTCCCTGTTGGCACCAGATCTTGATCTTTCTCTCCGAAAGCTGGTGCGGGCGAGAAATGGGGAGATGGGGATGGGCAAAGCTCAACCACCGACCCAAATCCCGACTCTTGGCCCCACATCTCCATTGGGGACCCCAAATTCTGACTCTTGGCCCCAAATTGGGACCCTTGGACCTCCCCATCCTCCTCCTCCTCCTCGTGGCCCTCCCAGGTGGGTCCCGGCCGACACTGGAGCGTGATGCCCACCCCGGGACACGCCCGGATCCGGCGCCTCATCCCCATCTCCCCTTTTTCCCGCAGGGCTCCGGGCGGCCGTGACCCTGCTGGAGTCCGGGGGGGACCTCCAGCCCCCCGGGGGGTCCCTGCGCCTCCTCTGCCGTGGATCCGGCTTCGATTTCAGCAAATTCGGGATGGGCTGGGTCCGCCAGAAACTTGGGCAGGGGCTGGAAGCTGTGGCACGGCTTGACAGCGATGGATTCACCAGATACGCGCCATCGGTCGAGGGCCGGTTCACGATCTCCAGGGACAACGGGCAGAGCTCGGTGACGCTGACCATGAACAGCCTCGGGGACGAGGATTCCGCCACCTATTTCTGCGCCAAATCCGACTACGCTAATTGGTGTGCTGCTCCTTATCGCTCTCATTCCGGTGTTTGGGGTGGGTTTGGCCCCTCCCCTGTGGCTGGGTCCCCATCGGTCCCCAAACCTCAGATCCTTGCCCCACACCCCAACCCTTGGCCCCACTGGTGGCCGTTGGTTCCAGCCTGCGGCGGGTTCTGCCCCCAGTCTCAGCTCTCGTCCCACAATCGGGACCCTTTTGGCCCCTCCGCTCCTCTTGGTCTTTCCCAATCTCGACCATTTTTGTCCCCAGATCTCCATGGGTTTTGCCACGGGCGCCAATCTCAACCTCTGGCCGCAGACGTCGGCCGCTGACACAAACCTTGGCCGCTGGCCGCCTTCCTTGGCCACTGAGGCACCGCTTGAGGAGCAACGCGGAGATCTGGAGCAAAGAGCTGCCTTTGGCACCAGGGGCTCCGGCCCGGGAATGGGCCGGGTGAGTGTTGGGGCTGAACCAGCGCAGGCTTTGGGCTGCAGACGGGGCAGATTGGGGACAAAGGGTCCAGAGCTGGGTCAAGGGTGGCGGTTTTGGGGCAAGGAACTGGAGTTTGGGGCCGGGCAGGACCCAGCCATGGGGTTGGGGCCACCACCAGCAGCAGCAGCTCCAGCATAAACAGTGTAACCATCCCGATCCTTGGCACAGAAATAGGTGGCGGAATCCTCGTCCCTGAGGCTGTTCATGGTCAGCGTCACCGAGCTCTGCCCGTTGTCCCTGGAGATCCTGAACCGGTCCCACACTGACGGCGCGTACAAGGTGCTGCCATCGCTGTTGATCCCTGCGAGCCATTCCAGCGCCTGCCCGGGTCTCTGTCGCACCCAGTGCATTCCAAACCCGCCAAAATTGAAGCCGGAGGCGCGGCAGAGGAGGCGCAGGGACCCCCCGGGGGGCTGGAGGTCCCCCCAGGCCCCAGGAAGGTCCCTTCGTTCAAGGCCCTCCCAGGTGGGTCCCGGCCGCCTCCGGAGCGCGACGCCCACCCCGGGACACGCCCGGATCCGGCGCCTCATCCCCATCTCCCCTTTTTCCCGCAGGGCTCCGGGCGGCCGTGACCCTGCTGGAGTCTGGGGGGGACCTCCAGCCCCCCGGGGGGTCCCTGCGCCTCCTCTGCCGCGGATCTGGGTTTGACTTCAGCCAATTCGGGATGGGCTGGATCCGCCAGAAACCCGGGCAGGGGCTGGAATGGGTTGCAGGAATCAGCAGCGATGGGAGCAGCACCAGATACGCGCCATCGGTCGAGGGCCGGTTCACGATCTCCAGGGACAACGGGCAGAGCTCGGTGACGCTGACCATGAACAGCCTCAGGGACGAGGATTCCGCCACCTATTTCTGCGCCAAACGTTTTGATAGTGGTTGTTGTGCTACTGCTGATGTTCATGGTGTGAATGTCGGTGGTGGCCCCCAGCCCCATGAAACTGGGATGTCCATAAAACGTCCCGAATCCCCACATCCTTCCCCCAAATCCTGACTGTCGCCCTCATACCGCGACCGTTTCCCCCCAAACTCAAGGCTCAACTTCCTCCAGACCTTCGAGCCTTTGACCCAAATCTCGAAGGTTCAGCCCCAAACTCGGAGCCTTTTTCCGGAGATTTCAACAGAGCATTGCCAGCAAAGCTCCGCGGCTTCTGCCCCCGGAGTCAATTGGTTCGGTGCCAAATCTCAACCATCGTTCTCAAAACTTCCCTGTTGGCACCAGATCCTGATCTTTTTCCCCAAAAGCTGGCGTGGGTGAGAAAAGGGGAGATGGGGATGGGCAAAGCTCAACCACCGACCCAAATCCCGACTCTTGGCCCCACATCTCCATTGGGGACCCCAAATCCTGACTCTTGGCCCCAAATTGTGACCCTTGGACCTCCCCATCCTCCTCCTCCTCCTCCTCCTCGTGGCCCTCCCAGGTGGGTCCCGGCCGCCTCCGCAGCGCGACGCCCACCCCGGGACACGCCCAGATCCGGCGCCTCATCCCCATCTCCCCTTTTTCCTGCAGGGCTCCGGGCGGCCGTGACCCTGCTGGAGTCCGGGGGGACCTCCAGCCCCCCGGGGGGTCCCTGCGCCTCCTCTGCCGTGGATCTGGGTTCACCTTCAGCCAATTCGGGATGGGCTGGTACCGCCAGAAATCCGGGCAGGGGCTGGAATGGGTCGCGAGTATCAGCAACAGTGGCAGTGCCTACTACGCGTCGTCGGTCAAGGGCCGGTTCAGGATCTCCAGGGACAACGGGCAGAGCTCGGTGACGCTGACCATGAACAGCCTCAGGGACGAGGATTCCGCCGCCTATTTCTGTGTCAAGGATGCTTATACTGGTGGTGCTGCTGCTGCTGGTTATGGTGATGCCGCCGGCCGTGGCCTCACCGCCACCTCGCTGTCCCCGCCTGTCCCCAGAGCCCGGATCCTTCCCTCAGGCTTCGACTCCTCACCCAACTTTTGACCCTTCGCCCCAAATCTGCCCCGTTCACGCCAGCGGTGACCGCTCACCCCACAACTCAAGGTTTGGCCCAAAAGCTCGACCACGTGGCCAAACCTTGGCTGGTTCCCCAGATTTTGACCTTTTTCTGCAAAACTCGACTCCCTTTGCCCCAAACCCCAACCCGTTCCCCAAAGCCTGACAGAACCAGTGGAGGTTTGAGGGGACCGCGGCTGAAATCTGGGGTGAAAGGCTGAGATTTGGGGGATGAAGGTGCCCAGGTTTGGGGCCAATGGTCCAAGTTTGAGGGAAAGGCGGAGATTTGGGACAAGCGGCCAAAATTGAGAAACTGGAGAGTTGGGGCAGCAGTGGGGGAGTTTGGGGAAAAGGGCTGAGATTGGAGGTCCGACCGTTCAAGTTTTGGGGAAGGATCTTGTGGTTTGGGGATTTTAAACACCCCTCATGGGGGGCGTGGGACCGTCCACAGCTGTGTCACCATCACTGGCGGCACTACTAACAGCACCACACCAACCACCTGCACCAGCAGCACATCTGGCACAGAAATAGGTGGCGGAATCCTCGTCCCTGAGGCTGTTCATGGTCAGCGTCACCGAGCTCTGCCCGTTGTCCCTGGAGATCCTGAACCGGCCCTGCACCGATGGCACGTAGTCGGTGCTGCTGCCATCGCTGCTGATCGCCGCGACGTATTCCAGCCCCTTCCCGGGTTTCTGGCGGTGCCAGCTCATCCCGAATTGGCTGAAGTCGAAGCCGGAGGCGCGGCAGAGGAGGCGCAGGGACCCCCCGGGGGGCTGGAGGTCCCCCCCGGACTCCAGCAGGGTCACGGCCGCCCGGAGCCCTGCGGGAAAAAGGGGAGATGGGGATGAGGCGCCGGATCCGGGCGTGTCCCGGGGTGGGCGTCGCACTCCGGAGGCGGCCGGGACCCACCTGGGAGGGCCACGAGGAGGAGGAGGAGGAGAAGGAGGAGGAGGAGGAGGAGGATGGGGAGGTCCAAGGGTCACAATTTGGGGCCAAGAGTCAGGATTTGGGGTCCCCAACGGAGATGTGGGGCCAAGAGTCGGGATTTGGGTCGGTGGTTGAGCTTTGCCCATCCCCATCTCCCCTTTTTCCCGCAGGGCTCCGGGCGGCCGTGACCCTGCTGGAGTCCGGGGGGGACCTCCAGCCCCCCGGGGGGTCCCTGCACCTCCTCTGCCACGGATCTGGGTTTGACTTCAGCCAATTCGGGATGGGCTGGATCCGCCAGAGACCTCGGCAGGGGCTGGAATGGCTCGCCAGTATCCACAAGGATGGCAGATTCTGGCACGCGCCATCGGTGTGGGACCGGTTCAGGATCTCCAGGGACAACGGGCAGAGCTCGGTGACGCTGACCATGAACAGCCTCAGGGACGAGGATTCCGCCACCTATTTCTGTGCCAAGGGTGCTGGTGCTGGTGCTGGTGCTTGGGGTGTTGTTTTCCCCACTGCTGTCGCTGCAGCCCCAAACATCCCCAAACTCCAGATCCTTCCCCAAAACCTCAACCTTTCTCCCAATTCTTCACCGTTTGTCTCAAGCTCCAATTCTGTGACTCCAAATCTCAACTTTTGGCCCCAAACCTCAAACGTTTTCCCCAAATCGGGACCATTTTCATCCCTGAGCTCAACCTTGGCCCTCAAATCTCAACCGTTTGCTTGAAACTTGACGAGTTTTGCCCCAAATTTCACCCAGAGGCCCCATATCTTGACCATTGACCAAAACCTCAAGAACTGACCCCAACCGCAACCCCTGTGGAAAAGTTTGAAGAACAAAGTCGAGATCTGGGGCCAAGAGTTGAAGTTTGAGGTCAGGGCTTGAGCTTTGGGCCAGAACCAGTCGAGGGTTTGGGCCAACGTTGCTGCAGCTGGGGGAGATTTGGGACAAAGGGGCAAGAATGGGGCCAAGGGCCGAGGTTTGGGGGCGGCTCTGGGGTTTGGGGACGGCTGGGGACACAGCGGTGGTGGCTCGGTGCCGAAAGCCCCACCACGAGCAGCAGATCCCCACCCGCGGCTGCCGTCGAAGTTCTTGGCGCAGAAATAGGCGGCGGAATCCTCGTCCCTGAGGCTGTTCATGGTCAGCGTCACCGAGCTCTGCCCGTTGTCCCTGGAGATCCTGAACCGGCCCCGCACCGCGGGCGCGTGCCACCTGCCGGTGCCGTCGTCGTGGATGCCCGCGACCCATTCCAGCCCCGTCCCGCGCCCCTGGCGCACCCAGAACATACCGAATTTCCCGAAGTCGAAGCCGGATCCGCGGCAGACGAGGGTCAGGGAACCCCCCGGAGGCTGCTCATCCCCCCCGGACTCCAGCAGGGTCACGGCCGCCCGGAGCCCTGCGGGAAAAAGGGGAGATGGGGATGAGGCGCCGGATCCGGGCGTGTCCCGGGGTGGGCATCGCGCTCCGGAGGCGGCCGGGACCCACCTGGGAGGGCCACGAGGAGAAGGAGGAGGATGAGGAGGATGGGGAGGTCCAAGGGTCACAATTTGGGGCCAAGAGTCAGGATTTGGGGTCCCCAATGGAGATGTGGGGTCCAAGAGTCGGGATTTGGGTCGGTGGTTGAGCTCTGCCCATCCCCATCTCCCCTTTTTCCCGCAGGGCTCCGGGCGGCCGTGACCCTGCTGGAGTCCGGGGGGGACCTCCAGCCCCCCGAGGGGTCCCTGCGCCTCCTCTGTCGCGGATCTGGGTTTGACTTCAGCCAATTCGGGATGGGCTGGTACCGCCAGAAACCCGGGCAGGCGCTGGAATACGTCGCGAGTATCTACAGCGATGGTAGCGGCACCAGCTATGCGTCGTCGGTGCAGGGCCGGTTCAGGATCTCCAGGGACAACGGGCAGAGCTCGGTGACGCTGACCATGAACAGCCTCAGGGACGAGGTTTCCGCCACCTATTTCTGTGCCAAACTTGCTGGTGCTGGTGCTGGTGGTGCTGCTGGTGCTTATGGTGACAATGGTGGCCGTGGCTCCAGCCCCCACCGCCCTGTGCCCAAACCCCCCAGAATCCCTTGGTCCTTCCCCCAAATCCCGGCGACTGACCCCATTCTTGACCCTCGTGCCCCAAATTCTTCCACCGTTGCCCCAACTCTCCACTTCCCGCCCAGTCTTGACCGTCTGACCCAAATCTCCACCAGCCCAGCCCTGAGGGTCTGGCCCGGCCCCGCCCTGGGGCTCCCACCTCACCCCCGCTGGAGCCCGGAGCTCGGTGGGACTTTTCCTGTCTCTCCTCTCTCCTTCCTCCCCTTCCCGTCCTCTTCCCGAGGGACTTTTTGGGGTCACTCTGCCCCTGAAAGGCTTCCGAGGTTTCCAGGTGCGCCGAGCCGGTGCCGGGAGGCAGCGGTTCGGTGTTGGATGTGGGGTTGAGGACGATGGTTGAGATTTGGCACCGAACCAATCGACTCCGGGGGCAGAAGCCGCGGAGCTTCGCGGGCAGCGCTCAGTTGAAATCTCCGGAAAAAGGCTCCGAGTTTGGGGCTGAACCTTCGAGATTTGGGTCAAAGGCTCGAAGGTCTGGAGGAAGTCGAGCGTTGAGTTTGGGGGGAAAACGGTCGCGGTATGAGGGCAACAGTGAGGATTTGGGGGAAGGAAGTGGGGATTTGGGATGTTTTATGGACATCCCAATTTCATGGGGGCGGGGACCACCACCGACATTGGCACCAAAAGCAGCAACAGTAGGAGCACCATAACCACTGCTGTAACATTTGGCGCAGAAATAGGTGGCGGCATCCTCGTCCTTGAGGCTGTTCATGGTCAGCGTCACCGAGCTCTGCCCGTTGTCCCTGGAGATCGTGAACCGGCCCTTGACCGACGACGCATAGTCGGTGCTGCCAACGCTGCTGATACTCACGACGTATTCCAGTGCCTGTCCGGGTTTCTGGCGGATCCAGTACATCCCAAATTGGCTGAAGTCAAACCCTGATCCGCGGCAGAGGAGGCGCAGGGACCCCCCGGGGGGCTGGAGGTCCCCCCCGGACTCCAGCAGGGTCACGGCCGCCCGGAGCCCTGCGGGAAAAAGGGGAGATGGGGATGAGGCGCCGGATCTGGGCGTGTCCCGGGGTGGGCGTCGCGCTCCGGAGGCGGCCAGGAACCACCTGGGAGTGCCATGAGGAAAAGGAGGTGGAGGAGAATGGGGAGGTCCAAGAGTCACGATTTGGGGCCAAGAGTCGGGATTTGGGGTCCCCAATGGAGATGTGGGGCCAAGAGTCGGGATTTGGGTCGGTGGTTGAGCTTTGCCCATCCCCATCTCCCCTTTTTCCCGCAGGGCTCCGGGCGGCCGTGACCCTGCTGGAGTCCGGGGGGGACCTCCAGCCCCCCGGGTGGTCCCTGCGCCTCCTCTGCCGCAGCTCCAGCTTCGACTTCAGCCAATTTGGGATGTTCTGGATGCGCCAGAAACCCGGGCAGGGGCTGGAATACGTCGCGAGTATCAGCAGCGGTGGCAGCACCTGGTACGCGTCGTCGGTGCAGGGCCGGTTCAGGATCTCCAGGGACAACGGGCAGAGCTCAGTGACGCTGACCATGAACAGCCTCGGGGACGAGGATTCCGCCGCCTATTTCTGCGCCAAGGATGCTGCTGCTTGGGCTGTTGCTGGTGCTGGTTATGGTTTTGCTGCTGCTTATCGTGGTCTTTTCGGTGCTTGGCGTGGTTCTGGGCTGTCCCCTGTGTCCGGGTCCCCACCTGTCCCCAAACCGCAGATCCTTTCCCAAAACCTCAACCAAGCATTGTCCCTGTTCTTGACCATTTGTGCCAGGCTTGGGCCGGTTCCAACTCAATTCTCAACCAGCCGCCAGTCCTGGCCCCACATCATGACGTTGTTCTTCCAGTTTGGCTCAACTGGTCAAGATCTGGGGCCAGTGGTTGAGACTTTGGTCAGTGGCAGCGACGTGTGGGGACAGAGAGACAGGACCCGTGCCAAAGCCACCAGCACCAGCAGCACCGGTCGTACGATAATCCTTGGCACAGAAATAGGTGGCGGAATCCTCGTCCCTGAGGCTGTTCATGGTCAGCGTCACCGAGCTCTGCCCGTTGTCCCTGGAGATCCTGAACCGGCCCTGCACTGACGGCGCGTAGCCGGTCCAGCCACCATTGCTGCTGATACTCGCGACCCGTTCCAGCGCCTGCCCGGGTTTCTGGCGGATCCAATTCATCCCAAATTTGCTGAAGTCAAAGCCAGATGCGCGGCAGAGGAGGCGCAGGGACCCCCCGGGGGGCTGGAGGTCCCCCCTGGACTCCAGCAGGGTCACGGCCGCCCTGAGCCCTGCGGGAAAAAGGGGAGATGGGAATGGGCAAAGCTCAACCACCGACCCAAATCCCGACTCTTGGCCCCACATCTCCATTGGGGACCTCAAATCCTGACTCTTGGCCCCAAATTGTGACCCTTGAACCTCCCGATCCTCCTCCTCCTCCCCGTGGCCCTCCCAGGTGGGTCCCGGCCACCTCCGGAGCGCGACGCCCACCCTGGGACACGCCCGGATCCGGCGCCTCATCCCCATCTCCCCTTTTTCCCGCAGGGCTCCGGGCGGCCGTGACCCTGCTGGAGTCCGGGGGGGACCTCCAGCCCCCCGGGGGGTCCCTGCGCCTCCTCTGCCGCGCCTCCGGCTTCAATTTTGGCGGGTTCAACATGATGTGGGTGCGGCAGAGACCCGGGCAGGGGCTGGAATGGGTCGCAGAGATCGCCAACGATGGCAGCACCAAATACTCGCCGTCGGTGTGGGACCGGTTCAGGATCTCCAGGGACAACGGGCAGAGCTCGGTGACGCTGACCATGAACAGCCTCAGGGACGAGGATTCTGCCGCCTATTTCTGTGCCAAATCCTATGGTGCTTGGCCTGGTTGGGCCAGTCCTGCCAATATTGGTTTTTCGGGTGCTTGGGGTGGCTTTGGCCCTGCCCTCGTGGCCGGGTCCCCACCGGTCCCCAAACCCCAGGTCCTTGCCCCAAACCTCAGCCCCTGACCCCAAATCGGGACCCTTTTTCCCCCTCAGCTCAACCTTGGCCCTCAAATCTCAGCCATTTGCCCCCAGACTTGCCCAGTTCTGCCCCAAATTCCCACTGCTGGCCCCGAGTCACAGCCACTGACCCAAAGCTTGACCGCTGGCCCCGAATCTTCAGTGCGGAGCCCGATCGGTGCCGTTGACCAAAATCTTGGGAATTGTGCTCCAATCGAAACTTTGGGGGCAAAGTTTGAAGCACAAAGCCCAGACTGGGGGTCAAGACTTGAGGATTGAAGTCAGCGCTGGAGATTTGGGGCTGAACCCGCTGAGTTCAGGGCAGAACCGGGGGAGGGCTTGGGGTCAATGCCGAACACTGGAGGAGAGGGGGGAGATTTGGGACGAAGGATCAAGAATTGGGGCAAAGGGGCAAAAACCACCACGAGGAGCAGAAGCATCAAAGCCCCAACCGGCAACAGCCGGTTTGCCGCAGAAATAGGTGGCGGAATCCTCGTCCCTGAGGCTGTTCATGGTCAGCGTCACCGAGCTCTGCCCGTTGTCCCTGGAGATCCTGAACCGGTCCCACACCGATGGCGCGTAGTCGCTTGTGTCACCGCTGTTGCTGATCCAGGCCACCCATTCCAGCGCCTTCCCGGGCCTCTGCCGCACCCAGAACATGTTGAAATCCTCAAAATTGAAGCCGGAGGCGCGGCAGAGGAGGCGCAGGGACCCCCCGGGGGGCTGGAGGTCCCCCCCGGACTCCAGCAGGGTCACGGCTGCCCGGAGCCCTGCGGGAAAAAGGGGAGATGGGGATGGGCAAAGCTCAACCACCGACCCAAATCCTGACTCTTGGCCCCACAGCTCCATTGGGGACCCCAAATCCCGACTCTTGGCCCCAAATTGTGGCCCTTGGACCTCCCCATCCACCTCGTCCTCCTTTTCCTCTTGGCCCTCCCAGGTGGGTCCCGGCCGCCTCCGGAGCGCGACGCCCACCCCGGGACACGCCCAGATCCGGCGCCTCATCCCCATCTCCCCTTTTTCCCGCAGGGCTCCGGGCGGCCGTGACCCTGCTGGAGTCCGGGGGGGACCTCCAGCCCCCCGGGGGGTCCCTGCGCCTCCTCTGCCGCGGATCTGGGTTCACCTTCGGGAGTTACGAGATGGCCTGGGTCCGCCAGAAACCCGGGCAGGCGCTGGAATACGTCGCGGCTATCAGCAGCGGTGGTAGTTACACCTACTACGCGTCGTCGGTCAAGGGCCGGTTCACGATCTCCCGGGACAACGGGCAGAGCTCGCTGACGCTGACCATGAACAGCCTCAGGGACGAGGATTCCGCCACCTATTTCTGTGCCAAAGCTGCTGGTGCTGGTTGGGGTAGTGCTGGTGCTGCTTATGGTGACGCCGCCGGCCGTGGCCCTGCCACTCCCTCGCTGTCCACGCCAGTCCCCAAAGCCCAGATCCTTCCCTCAGGCTTCGACTCCTCACCCAACTCTCCACCCTTCGCCCCAAATCTGCCCTGTTCACGCCAGCGGTGACCGCTCACCCCACAACTCAAGGTTTGGCCCCAAAACTCGACCACGTGGCCGAACCTTGGCTGTTTCCCCAGATTTTCACCGTTTTCTCTAAAACTCGACTCCCTGTGCCTCCTCTGCCGCACATCTGGGTTTGACTTCAGCAAATTTGGGATGGGCTGGATTCGCCAGAAACCCGGGCAGGGGCTGGAATTCGTTGCCAGGATCAACAACGATGGTAGTTTCACCAAGTACGCGCCGTCGGTGCAGGGCCGGTTCACGATCTCCAGGGACAACGGGCAGAGCTCGGTGACGCTGACCATGAGCAGCCTCAGGGACGAGGATTCCGCCACCTATTTCTGTGCCGAATCTGACGATGCTTTGGCTCCTGCTGGTGGTTATGGTGACACAGCCGAGGGCAGCCCCACGCCCCCTCTGATATATCTTTTAATGCCCCCAAACCCCCAGATCCTTCCCCAAAATCTCAGCCCTTGCCCTCCAATCTCAGCCATTTTCCCCAAACTCCCCCACTGCTGCCCCAACTCTCCAGTTTCTCCACAATTTTGCCCCCTTGGCCCAAATCTCCGCCTTTCCCCCAAACTTGGACCATTGGCCTCAAACCTGGGCTCCTTCATCCCCCAAATCTCAGCCTTTCTCCCCAGATTTCAGCTGTGGTCACCTCAAACCTCCACTGGTTCTGTCGTGCTTTGGGGAACGGGTTGGGGTTTGGGGTAAAGGTGCTCAAATTTTAGAGAAAATGGTCAAAATCTGAGGAAACAGCCAAGGTTCGGCCACGTGGTCGAGTTTTGGGGCCAAACCTTGAGTTGTGGGGTGAGCGGTCACGGCTGGCGTGAACAGGGCAGATTTGGGGCAAAGGGTGAAGAGTTCAGTGAGGAGTCGAAGCCTGAGGGAAGGATCCGGGCTCTCGGGACAGGCGGGGCCACGGCCAGCGGCGTCACCATAACCAGCAACAAAAGCACCACCAGTATTAGGAGACTTGGCGCAGAAATATGTGGCGGAATCCTCGTCCCTGAGGCTGTTCATGGTCAGCGTCACCGAGCTCTGCCCGTTGTCCCTGGAGATCCTGAACCGGCCCTGCACCGATGACGCGTAGGCGGTGTATCTACCACTGCTGCTGATGTAGGCGACGAATTCCAGCGCCTGCCCGGGCCTCTGTCGCACCCATTCCATCTGGTATCGCCCGAAGTCGAAGCCGGATCCGCGGCAGAGGAGGCGCAGGGACCCCCCGGGGGGCTGGAGGTCCCCCCCGGACTCCAGCAGGGTCACGGCCGCCCGGAGCCCTGCGGGAAAAAGGGGAGATGGGGATGGGCAAAGCTCAACCACCGACCCAAATCCCGACTCTTGGCCCCACATCTCCATTGGGGACCCCAAATCCTGACTCTTGGCCCCAAATTGTGACCCTTGGACCTCCCCATCCTCCTCCTCCTCCTCCTTGTCCTTGTGGCCCTCCCAGGTGGGTCCTGGCCGCCTCCGGAGCGCGACGCCCACCCCGGGACACGCCCGGATCCGGCGCCTCATCCCCATCTCCCCTTTTTCCCGCAGGGCTCCGGGCGGCCGTGACCCTGCTGGAGTCCGGGGGGGACCTCCAGCCCCCCGGGGGGTCCCTGCGCCTCCTCTGCCGCGGATCTGGGTTCGACTTCGGGCGATACCAGATGGAATGGGTGCGACAGAGGCCCAGGCAGGGGCTGGAATTCGTCGCCTACATCAGCAGCAGTGGTAGTTACACCGCCTATGCGTCATCAGTGCAGGGCCGGTTCACGATCTCCAGGGACAACGGGCAGAGCTCGGTGACGCTGACCATGAACAGCCTCAGGGACGAGGATTCCGCCACCTATTTCTGCGCCAAATCTGCTTATACTGGTGTTGGTTGGCCTGGTGCTGCTGCTTATCGTGTTCATGCTGGTGCTTTGGGTGGTTCTGGGCTCTCCCCCATGGCCGGGTCCCCATCGGTCCCCAAACCCCAGGTCCTTGCCCCAAACCCCAGCCCCTGACCCGGTTCTGGTCCACGTGTCCCAGCTCTGGACTGGTTCTGCCCCAACCCTCCGCCAGTGAGCCCAGGTCTCACCTCTCGGCCCCAGCTCTTCACCGCTCACGCGGATTTGGGTGGAAAACCCTCGGGATCGGCTGCCAGCAGGGAAGGTTCGGTGGCCATGGCTGAGATGTGGGGCCGAGCCCGGGGAACTCTGGGGCCGCAAGGGCCGGGAGCGGAAATCTGGGCTGAAAGGCTGAGGTTGCCATGATGGCTCTGGGCAAAGAGTGCGAGTTGGAGGGAGAGGCGAAGATTTGGGCCAAAAGGTCAAAAGTGTGGAGGGAGCCGCAAGTTGGGGCAGCAGTGGGGGAGTTTGGGGAAAAGGGCTGGGATTGGAGGGCGAGGGCTGAGATTTTGGGGAAGGACCTGGGGCTTTGGGGATTTTTATGGACCTATATTGGGGGGCAGGGCCACTCTCAGCCTCGTCAGAAACACTGCCAGCAGCAGCCGCCCAGTCACCACCATAAGCAGATTTGCCGCAGAAATAGGTGGCGGAATCCTCGTCCCTGAGGCTGTTCATGGTCAGCGTCACTGAGCTCTGCCCGTTGTCCCTGGAGATCCTGAACCGGCCCTGCACCGACGGCGCGTAGAAGGTGCTGCCACCAGACTTGGTGATCTCCGCGAGCCATTCCAGCCCCTGCCCGGGTCTCTGCCGCACCCACATCATGTTGAACCCACCAAAATTGAAGCCGGATGCGCGGCAGAGGAGGAGCAGGGACCCCCCGGGGGGCTGGAGGTCCCCCCCGGACTCCAGCAGGGTCACGGCCGCCCGGAGCCCTGCGGGAAAAAGGGGAGATGGGGATGAGGCGCTGGATCCGGGCGTGTCCCGGGGTGGGCGTCGCGCTCCGGACCCGGCCGGGACCCACCTGGGAGGGCCACGAGGATGGGGAGGAGAAGGATGGGGAGATCCAAGGGTCACAATTTGGGGCCAAGAGTCAGGATTTGGGGTCCCCAATGGAGATGTGGGGCCAAGAGTCGGGATTT
Source organism: Cyanocitta stelleri (assembly GCA_026167965.1). NCBI lineage: Eukaryota > Metazoa > Chordata > Aves > Passeriformes > Corvidae > Cyanocitta > Cyanocitta stelleri. The sequence goes on from JANXIP010000230.1 coordinate 75,941, forward strand.
GGGTCGGTGGTTGAGCTTTGCCCATCCCCATCTCCCCTTTTTCCCGCAGGGCTCCGGGCGGCCGTGACCCTGCTGGAGTCCGGGGGGGACCTCCAGCCCCCCGGGGGGTCCCTGAGCCTCCTCTGCCGCGCCTCCGGCTTCAATTTCGGCGGGTTCAACATGATGTGGGTGCGGCAGAGACCCGGGCAGGGGCTGGAATGGGTCGCAGAGATCGCCAACGATGGCAGCACCAAATACTCGCCGTCGGTGTGGGACCGGTTCAGGATCTCCAGGGACAACGGGCAGAGCTCGGTGACGCTGACCATGAACAGCCTCAGGGACGAGGATTCCGCCGCCTATTTCTGCGCCAAATCCTTTAGTACTGACGGTGCTTATTTTGCTGAGAGTGGCACCGTCCCCATGAAGGGTCTTTAAAAGTCCCCAAACCCCCAGATCCTTCCCCAAAATCTCAGCCCTTGCCCTCCAATCCCAGCCCTTTTCCCCAAACTCCCCCACTGCTGCCCCAACTTTCGGCTTCCTCCACACTTTTGACCTTTTGGCCCAAATCTTCGCCTCTCCCTCCAACTCGCACTCTTTGCCCAGAGCCACCATGGCAACCTCAGCCTTTCAGCCCAGATTTCCGCTCCCGGCCCTTGCGGCCCCAGAGTTCCCCGGGCTCGGCCCCACATCTCAGCCATGGCCACCGAACCTTCCCTGCCGGCAGCCAATCCCGAGGGTTTTCCACCCAAATCCGCGTGAGCGGTGAAGAGCTGGGGCCGAGAGGTGAGACCTGGGCTCACTGGCGGAGGTTTGGGGCTGAACCAGTCCCGAGCTGGGACACGTGGACAAGAACCGGGTCAGGGGCTGGGGTTTGGGGCAAGGACCTGGGGTTTGGGGACCGGTGGGGACCCGGCCACGGGAGAGGGCCCAGAACCACCCAAAGCACCAGGAAGGGCACGATAAGCAGCAGGTACAGCCCAACCAGAACCAGTATAAGCAGCTTTGGCGCAGAAATAGGTGGCGGAATCCTTGTCCCTGAGGCTGTTCATGGTCAGCGTCACCGAGCTCTGCCCGTTGTCCCTGGAGATCGTGAACCGGCCCTGCACCGACGGCGCGTAGCCGGTGTTGCTGCCATCTCTGTAGATCCACGCGACGTATTCCAGCGCCTGCCCGGGTTTCTGGCGGATCCAGAACATGTCATAACTCCCGAAGTCGAAGCCAGATCCACGGCAGAGGAGGCGCAGGGACCCCCCGGGGGGCTGGAGGTCCCCCCCGGACTCCAGCAGGGTCACGGCCGCCCGGAGCCCTGCGGGAAAAAGGGGAGATGGGGATGAGGCGCCGGATCCGGGCGTGTCCCGGGGTGGGCGTCGCGCTCCGGACCCGGCCGGGACCCACCAGGGAGGGCCACGATGAGGAGGAGGAGGAGGATGGGGAGGTCCAAGGGTCACAATTTGGGGCCAAGAGTCAGGATTTGGGGTCCCCAATGGAGATGTGGGGCCAAGAGTCGGGATTTGGGTCGGTGGTTGAGCTTTGCCCATCCCCATCTCCCCTTTTTCCCGCAGGGCTCCGGGCGGCCGTGACCCTGCTGGAGTCCGGGGGGGACCTCCAGCCCCCCGGGGGGTCCCTGCGCCTCCTCTGCCGCGCATCTGGGTTCACCTTCAGCCAATTCGGGATGCTCTGGATCCGCCAGAAACCCGGGCAGGCGCTGGAATGGCTCGCCAGTATCCACAAGGATGGCAGATTCTGGCGCGCGCCATCGGTGTGGGACCGGTTCACGATCTCCAGGGACAACGGGCAGAGCTCGGTGACGCTGACCATGAACAGCCTCAGGGACGAGGATTCCGCCACCTATTTCTGTGCCAAGGGTGCTGGTTCTGGTGCTGGTGCTTGGGGTGTTTTTTCCCCGCTGCTGTCTCTGTGTCCCCAAACATCCCCAAACTCCAGATCCTTCCCCAAAACCTCAACCTTTGACCCAATTCTTCACCGTTTGTCTCAAGCTCCAATTCTGTGACTCCAAATCTCAACTTTTGGCCCCAAACCTCAAACGTTTTCCCCAAACTGGGACCGTTTTCATCCCTGAGCTCAACCTTGGCCCTCAAATCTCAACCGTTTGCTCGAAAGTTGACCAGTTTTGCCCCAAATTTCACCCAGAGGCCCCATACCTTGACCATTGACCAAAACCTCAAGAACTGACCCCAACCGCAACCCTTGTGGCAAAGTTTGAAGAACAAAGTCGAGATCTGGGGCCAAGAGTTGAAGTCTGAGTTCAGGGCTTGAGCTTTGGGCCAGAACCAGTCGAGGGTTTGGGCCAACGTTGCTGCAGCTGGGGGAGATTTGGGACAAAGGGGCAAGAATGGGGCCAAGGGCCGAGGTTTGGGGGTGGCTCTGGGGTTTGGGGATGGCTGGGGACACAGCGGTGGTGGCTCGGTGCCGAAAGCCCCACCACGAGCAGCAGATCCCCACCCACCGCTGCCGTCGAAGTTCTTGGCACAGAAATAGGCGGCGGAATCCTCGTCCCTGAGGCTGTTCATGGTCAGCGTCACCGAGCTCTGCCCGTTGTCCCTGGAGATCCTGAACCGGCCCCGCACCACGGGCGCGTGCCACCTGCCGGTGCCGTCGTCGTGGATGCCCGCGACCCATTCCAGCCCCGTCCCGCGCCCCTGGCGCACCCAGAACATACCGAACTTCCCGAAGTCAAACCCAGATCCACGGCAGACGAGGGTCAGGGAACCCCCCGGAGGCTGCTCATCCCCCCCGGACTCCAGCAGGGTCACGGCCGCCCGGAGCCCTGCGGGAAAAAGGGGAGATGGGGATGGGCAAAGCTCAACCACCGACCCAAATCCCGACTCTTGGCCCCACATCTCCATTGGGGACCTCAAATCCTGACTCTTGGTCCCAAATTGTGACCCTTGAACCTCCCCATCCTCCTCATCCTCCTCCTCGTGGCCCTCCCAGGTTGGTCCCGGCCGCCTCCGGAGCGCGACGCCCACCCCGGGACACGCCCGGATCCGGCACCTCATCCCCATCTCCCCTTTTTCCCGCAGGGCTCCGGGCGGCCGTGACCCTGCTGGAGTCTGGGGGGGACCTCCAGCCCCCCGGGGGGTCCCTGAGCCTCCTCTGCCGCGCCTCCGGCTTCAATTTTGGCGGGTTCAACATGATGTGGGTGCGGCAGAGACCTGGGCAGGGGCTGGAATGGGTCGCAGAGATCGCCAACGATGGCAGCACCAAATACTCGCCGTCGGTGTGGGACCGGTTCAGGATCTCCAGGGACAACGGGCAGAGCTCGGTGACGCTGACCATGAACAGCCTCAGGGACGAGGATTCCGCCGCCTATTTCTGTGCCAAATCCTACGGTGCTTGGCCTGGTTGGGCCAGTCCTGCCAATATTGGTTTTTCGGATGCTTGGGGTGGCTTTGGCCCGGCCCTCCTGGCCGGGTCCCCACTGGCCCCCAAACCCCAGGTCCTTGCCCCAAACCTCAGCCCCTGACCCCAAATCGGGACCCTTTTTGCCCCTCAGCTCAACCTTGGCCCGCAAATCTCAGCCATTTGCCCCCAGACTTGCCCAGTTCTTCCCCAAATTCCCACCGCTGGCCCCGAGTCACAGCCACTGACCCAAAGCTTGACCGCTGGCCCCAAATCTTCAGCGCGGAGCCCGATCGGTGCCGTTGACCAAAATCTTGGGAATTGCTCTCCAATCGTGACTTTGGGGGCAAAGTTTGAAGCACAAAGCCCAGACTGGGGGTCGAGACTTGAGGATTGAAGTCAGCGCTGGAGATTTGGGGCTGAACCCGCTGAGACCAGGGCAGAACCGGGGGAGGGCTTGGGGTCAATGCTGAACACTGGAGGAGAGGGGGGAGATTTGGGACGAAGGATCAAGAATTGGGGCAAAGGGGCCAAAACCACCACGAGGAGCAGAAGCATCAAAACCCCAACCGGCAGCAGCCGGTTTGCCGCAGAAATAGGTGGCGGAATCCTCGTCCCTGAGGCTGTTCATGGTCAGCGTCACCGAGCTCTGCCCGTTGTCCCTGGAGATCCTGAACCGGTCCCGCACCGACGGCACGTAGTCGCTTGTTTCACCGCTGTTGCTGATCCACGCCACCCATTCCAGCGCCTTCCCAGGCCTCTGCCGCACCCAGAACATGTTGAAATCCTCAAAATTGAAGCCGGAGGCGCGGCAGAGGAGGCGCAGGGACCCCCCAGGGGGCTGGAGGTCCCCCCCGGACTCCAGCAGGGTCACGGCCGCCCGGAGCCCTGCGGGAAAAAGGGGAGATGGGGATGGGCAAAGCTCAACCACCGACCCAAATCCCGACTCTTGGCCCCACAGCTCCATTGGGGACCCCAAATCCCGACTCTTGGCCCCAAATTGTGGCCCTTGGACCTCCCCATCCACCTCGTCCTCCTTTTCCTCTTGGCCCTCCCAGGTGGGTCCCAGCCGCCTCCGGAGCGCGACGCCCACCCCGGGACACGCCCGGATCCAGCGCCTCATCCCCATCTCCCCGTTTTCCCGCAGGGCTCCGGGCGGCCGTGACCCTGCTGGAGTCCGGGGGGGACCTCCAGCCCCCCGGGGGGTCCCTGCGCCTCCTCTGCCGTGGATCTGGGTTCACCTTCGGGAGTTACGAGATGGCCTGGGTCCGCCAGAAACCCGGGCAGGCGCTGGAATTCGTCGCGGCTATCAGCAGCGGTGGTAGTTACACCTACTACGCGTCGTCGGTCAAGGGCCGGTTCACGATCTCCAGGGACAACGGGCAGAGCTCGCTGACGCTGACCATGAACAGCCTCAGGGACGAGGATTCCGCCACCTATTTCTGCGCCAAATGTGCTGCTGGTGCTGGTTGGGGTAGTGCTGGTGCTGCTTATGGTGACGCCGCCGGCCGTGGCCCTGCCACTCCCTCGCTGTCCACGCCAGTCCCCAAAGCCCAGATCCTTCCCTCAGGCTTCGACTCCTCACCCAACTCTCCACCCTTCGCCCCAAATCTGCCCTGTTCACGCCAGCGGTGACCGCTCACCCCACAACTCAAGGTTTGGCCCCAAAACTCGACCACGTGGCCGAACCTTGGCTGTTTCCCCAGATTTTCACCGTTTTCTCTAAAACTCGACTCCCTGTGCCTCCTCTGCCGCACATCTGGGTTTGACTTCAGCGAATTTGGGATGGGCTGGATTCGCCAGAAACCCGGGCAGGGGCTGGAATTCGTTGCCAGGATCAACAACGATGGTAGTTTCACCAAGTACGCGCCGTCGGTCAAGGGCCGGTTCACGATCTCCAGGGACAACGGGCAGAGCTCGGTGACGCTGACCATGAACAGCCTCAGGGACGAGGATTCCGCCACCTACTGCTGTGCCAAATCTGATGATGCTTTGGCTCCTGCTGGTGGTTATGGTGACGCAGCTGAGGGCAGCCCCACACCCCTTGTGATGCGTCTTTTAATGCCCCCAAACCCCCAGATCCTTCCCCAAAATCTCAGCCCTTGCCCTCCAATCTCAGCCCTTTTCCCCAAACTCCCCCACTGCTGCCCCAACTCTCCAGTTTCTCAATTTTGCCCCCTTGGCCCAAAACTCCGCCTTTCCCCCAAACTTGGACCATTGGCCCCAAACCTGGGCTCCTTCATCCCCCAAATCTCAGCCTTTCTCCCCAGATTTCAGCCGTGGTCACCTCAAACCTCCACTGGTTCTGTCAGGCTTGGGGGAACAGGTTGGGGTTTGGGGCAAAGGTGCTCAAGTTTTGGAGAAAACGGTCAAAATCTGGGCAACCAGCCAAGGTTTGGCCACGTGGTCGAGTTTTGGGGCCAAGCCTTGAGTTGTGGGGTGAGCGGTCACCGCTGGCATGAACGGGGCAGATTTGGGGCACAGGGTGAAGAGTTGGGTGAGGAGTCAAAGCCTGAGGGAAGGATCCGGGCTCTGGGGACAGGCGGGGCCACGGCCGGCGGCGTCACCATAACCAGCAGCAAAAGCACCACCAGTATTAGGTGATGGGGATGGGCAAAGCTCAACCACCGACCCAAATCCCGACTCTTGGCCCCACATCTCCATTGGGGACCCCAAATCCCGACTCTTGGCCCCAAATTGTGGCCCTTGGACCTCCCCATCCTCCTCCTCCTGCTCCTCCTCGTGGCCCTCCCAGCTGGGTCCCGGCCGCCACCGGAGCGCGACGCCCACCCTGGGACACGCCCGGATCCGGCGCCTCATCCCCATCTCCCCTTTTTCCCGCAGGGCTCCGGGCGGCCGTGACCCTGCTGGAGTCCGGGGGGGACCTCCAGCCCCCCGGGGGTTCCCTGCGCCTCCTCTGCCGCGCATCTGGGTTCGACTTTGGGAATTATGACATGTTCTGGATCCGCCAGAAACTCGGGCAGGCGCTGGAATTCGTTGCAAGTATCAACAGCGCTGGAAGCGGCACCGGCTACGCGCCGTCGCTGCAGGGCCGGTTCAGGATCTCCAGGGACAACGGGCAGAGCTCGGTGACGCTGACCATGAACAGCCTCAGGGACGAGGATTCCGCCACCTATTTCTGCGCCAAACGTGACAGTGGTTACGGTACCACTCATCCGGGTGCTGGTTCTGTCCCCAGCCCGGCTGCCCTGAACGCCCCGGACCTTTTCTGCAAACTTCAGCCCTCGATCCGGCTCTTGACCCTCTCTCCAAACCTTTGGGGACTTCGGCTCCGAACCTCCGCACCGGGCCCTGGATCTCAGCTTTGTTCTCCAAAACCTTCTCTGAAGGCCAACGCCCGGCCCAGAGCTGCGGATGTGGGGTCAGCGGTCAAAACCTGGGCCAATGCTTGAGATTTGGGGCAAGGATCCGGGATTTGGGGACATTTGGGGACCCAGAGACGGGGGCGGGGCGACAACTGCGATCACCACCATAACAGCAGCCGGTACCAGCATAGTCGGCCTTGGCACAGAAATAGGCGGCGGAATCCTCGTCCCTGAGGCTGTTCATGGTCAGCGTCACCGAGCTCTGCCTGTTGTCCCTGGAGATCCTGAACCGGACCTGCACCGACGGCGCGTACCAGGTGCTGCCACCGGTGTTGGTGATCTCAGCGAGCCATTCCAGCCCCTGCCCGGGTTTCTGTCGGATCCAGTACATGTTGAAGTCTCCAAAGTCAAATCCAGATCCGCGGCAGAGGAGGCGCAGGGACCCCCCGGGGGGCTGGAGGTCCCCCCCGGACTCCAGCAGGGTCACGGCCGCCCGGAGCCCTGCGGGAAAAAGGGGAGATGGGGATGAGGCGCCGGATCCGGGCGTGTCCCGGGGTGGGTGTCGCGCTCCGGAGGCGGCCGGGACCCACCTGGGAGAGCCTTGAACGAAGGGACCTTCCTGGGGCCTGGGGGGACCTCCAGCCCCCCGGGGGGTCCCTTCGCCTCCTCTGCCGCGCCTCCGGCTACGACTTCAGCCAATTCGGGATGCTCTGGGTGCGACAGAGGCCCGGGCAGGGGCTGGAAGCCGTCGCGTACATCAGCAGCAGCAGCGGTGGTTACACCAGATACGCGCCGTCGGTGCAGGGCCGGTTCAGGATCTCCAGGGACAACGGGCAGAGCTCGGTGACGCTGACCATGAACAGCCTCAGGGACGAGGATTCCGCCACCTATTTCTGCGCCAAATCTGCTGACGATTGTTGTGATGCTGGGGATGGTTTTTGTAATTTCAGCCCCGCCCCCGTGGCCGCGTCCCCACAATGTCCCCAAAGCTCGATCCTTCCCCCAAACCTCACCCTGCGTCCCAGCCTTGGACTGGTTCTGTTCCAGTTCCCAGCTCTTGGCATCCAACTGGAATCATTTTGACCCGGGAGCTCAACCTTGTCCCTCACAGCTCAACCTTTTGCCCCCAAACTCAAGCACTTTCACCCAAACCTCCACTGCTGGCACCGAGTCGCAGCCCAAATCTTGACCACTGACCCCAGACTTACCTCTGACCCACGCTGTGACCAGTTTGGCAGTTTTGGGGAAGAAGAGGGGGATTTTTAGGCAGGAATGGTGATTTGGGTGGAACAGCTGAGTTTTGGGGCTGAAGCAGTCGAGGGTTTGGGGTCGGTCGTCACCGTTGGTGAAAACGGGGCCGATTCGGGAAAAGGGGTCAAGAACATGGCCAAGCGATGAGGTTTGGGCCAACGATCCGGGGCCTGGGGACTGGCGGGGACACAGCAACGGGGGAGGGGCCAACACCAGCAGCACCATTAAAGCCACCGTCATAAGATTTGGCACAGAAATAGGCGGCGGAATCCTCGTCCTTGAGGCTGTTCATGGTCAGCGTCACCGAGCTCTGCCCGTTGTCCCTGGAGATCCTGAACCGGCCCTTGACTGACGAGGCGTATCTGGTGGTGAGACCACTGCTGCTGATCCCTGCGAGCCATTCCAGCCCCTGCCCGGGTCTCTGTCGGACCCAGTCCATCTCGTAACTCCCGAAGGTGAACCCAGATGCGCGGCAGAGGAGGCGCAGGGACCCCCCGGGGGGCTGGAGGTCCCCCCGGACTCCAGCAGGGTCACGGCCGCCCGGAGGCCTGCGGGAAAAAGGGGAGATGGGCATGAGGCGCCGGATCCGGGCGTGTCCCGGGGTGGGCGTCGCGCTCCGGAGGCGGCCGGGACCCACCTGGGAGGGCCACGAGGAGGAGGAGGAGGATGGGGAGGTTGAAGGGTCACAATTTGGGGCCAAGAGTCAGGATTTGGGGTCGCCAATGGAGATGTGGGGCCAAGAGTCGGGATTTGGGTCGGTGGTTGAGCTTTGCCCATCCCCATCTCCCCTTTTTCCCGCAGGGCTCCGGGCGGCCGTGACCCTGCTGGAGTCCGGGGGGGACCTCCAGCCCCCCGGGGGGTCCCTGCGCGTCCTCTGCCGTGGATCTGGGTTTGACTTCGGGAGTTATGACATGTACTGGGTCCGCCAGAAACCCGGGCAGGCGCTGGAATACGTCGCAGGGATCTACAGCAGTGGTAGCGGCACCTTCTACGCGCCGTCGGTGCGGGGCCGGTTCAGGATCTCCAGGGACAACGGGCAGAGCTCGGTGACGCTGACCATGAACAGCCTCAGGGACGAGGATTCCGCCGCCTATTTCTGTGCCAAATGTGCTGCTGCTGGTGGTTGGAGTGCTGCTGAATATGTTGAGGCTGGTGGTGATGGTGATGCACCTGAGGCGGCCCCACAGCCCCCATGAAGGGTCTTTAAAAGTCCCCAAACCCCCAGATCCTTCCCCAAAATCTCAGCCCTTGCCCTCCAATCCCAGCCCTTTTCCCCAAACTCCCCCCCTGCTGCCCCAACTTTCGGCTTCCTCCACACTTTTGACCTTTTGGCCCAAATCTTCGCCTCTCCCTCCAACTCGCACTCTTTGCCCAGAGCCATCATGGCAACCTCAGCCTTTCAGCCCAGATTTCCGCTCCCGGCCCTTGCGGCCCCAGAGTTCCCCGGGCTCGGCCCCACATCTCAGCCATGGCCACCGAACCTTCCCTCCCGGCAGCCAATCCCGAGGGTTTTCCACCCAAATCCGCGTGAGCGGTGAAGAGCTGGGGCCGAGAGGTGAGACCTGGGCTCACTGGCGGAGGGTTGGGGCAGAACCAGACCAGAGCTGGGACACGTGGGCAAGAACCGGGTCAGGGGCTGGGGTTTGGGGCAAGGACCTGGGGTTTTGGGACCGGTGGGGAGCCGGCCATGGGGGAGAGCCCAGAACCACCCCAAGCTCCAGTATGAACAAGATAAGCAGCCCAACCAGCATAAGCAGATTTGGCGCAGAAATAGGTGGCGGAATCCTCGTCCCTGAGGCTGTTCATGGTCAGCGTCACCGAGCTCTGCCCGTTGTCCCTGGAGATCCTGAACCGGCCCTCGACCGATGGCGCGTACACCGTGTAACTCCCATCATCATCGATCCCGGCAACATATTCCAGCGCCTGCCCGGGTTTCTGGCGGATCCAGAGCATCCCGAACTGGCTGAAGTCGAACCCAGATGCGCGGCAGAGGAGGCGCAGGGACCCCCCGGGGGGCTGGAGGTCCCCCCCGGACTCCAGCAGGGTCACGGCCGCCCGGAGCCCTGCGAGAAAAAGGGGAGATGGGGATGAGGCGCCGGATCAGGCCGTGTCCCGGGGTGGGCGTCGCGCTCCGGAGGCGGCCGGGACCCACCTGGGAGGGCCACAAGGAGAAGGAGGAGGATGGGGAGGTCCAAGGGTCCCAAATTGGGGCCAAGAGTCAGGATTTGGGGTCCCCAATGGAGATGTGGGGCCAAGAGTCGGGATTTGGGTCGGTGGTTGAGCTTTGCCCATCCCCATCTCCCCTTTTTCCCGCAGGGCTCCGGGCGGCCGTGACCCTGCTGGAGTCCGGGGGGGACCTCCAGCCCCCCGGGGGGTCCCTGCGCCTCCTCTGCCACGGATCCGGCTTCGACTTCAGCCAATTTGCGATGTTCTGGATCCGCCAGAGACCCGGGCAGGCGCTGGAATACGTTGCAGGGATCAAAAGCGATGGCAGCACCGACTACGCGTCGTCGGTGCAGGGCCGGTTCACGATCTCCAGGGACAACGGGCAGAGCTCGGTGACGCTGACCATGAACAGCCTCAGGGACGAGGATTCCGCCGCCTATTTCTGCGCCAAACGCTTTAACAGTGCTTGGGGTGCTGCTGCTCTTGCTGGTTTTGGTCGCCGTGCTCGTCCTGGCCCTGCCCCCCACGCTGGGTCCCCGCCTGTCCCCAGTGTCCCGATCCCACCGTCTCACCATGCCCAGGGCTGGAAAAGCCCCTTGAGCCCCCCCAGCCCACCCCGAGCCCGGTCCCCAGAGGGTCCCAGCCCTGAGCACTCAGTGCCACCTCCAGGCCTGGGTACTCCAAACCTGCCCCGGCTGGAGCCCCCTTTCCATGGGGAAATTCCTCCCGATGTCCACCCCGGCACAGCCGGACCCGCCGTGTCCAGCTGCCCGTGCCGAGCCCTCCCCACTCCCACCCAGCCTCTCCCCCGCCTCGGGGTCAGCGGGAAATTCCCCCGGGGTCGCTTGGGGCCCTCGCCCAGGGCAGGGACGGAGCCACGGAACAGCCCCGGGCCCAGCCCAGGGTGGGGACAGAGGGGCGAGGGCTGGGCCAGGGGAGGGGTCTGGGGAGAGGGTCTGGGCTGTGGGGCCGGCTGGGGACAGCGGTGGGGTGGGGGGGTCAAAACCATAACCAGCAGCACCAGCACCACCATCACCATCAGCATCCTTGGCGCAGAAATAGGCGGCGGAATCCTCGTCCCTGAGGCTGTTCATGGTCAGCGTCACCGAGCTCTGCCCGTTGTCCCTGGAGATCCTGAACCGGCCCTTGACCGACGACGCGTAGTCGGTGCTGCTGCCACCGCTGTTGATACTCGCGACGTATTCCAGCGCCTGCCCGGGTTTCTGGCAGATCCAGAACATCGCAAATTGGCTGAAGTCAAACCCAGATGCGCGGCAGAGGAGGCGCAGGGACCCCCCGGGGGGCTGGAGGTCCCCCCCGGACTCCAGCAGGGTCACGGCCGCCCGGAGCCCTGCGGGAAAAAGGGGAGATGGGGATGAGGCGCCGGATCCGGGCGTGTCCCGGGGTGGGCGTCGCGCTCCGGAGGCGGCCGGGACCCACCTGGGAGGGCCACGAGGAGAAGGAGGAGGAGGAGCGGGAGGGAGCTCGAAGCCATGGCCGGGATTTGCCAGGTTTTTCCCCAAAACTCGAGTGGTTCAGCCCCAGAATCGGAATTGGCTCCAAAACTCAACCGATCGCCCCAAATCTGGACTTTGTTCCTCAAGAGTTTGCTCCGACTCTCAAGATTTGGGGCCAACGGTCAAGATTTGGGTCAATGTTTGTGATTTGGGGTCAATGGTTGAGATTTTGGATTCAATGTTTGAGATTTGGGGTCAACAGTCGAGATTTGGGGCCAACGGTTGAGATTTGGGTCAATGGTTGTGATTTGGGGTCAATGGTTGTGATTTGGGGTCAGAGGTTGAGATTTTGGGGTCAGAGGTTGAGATTTGGGGTCAGTGGTTGAGATTTGGGGCTGAACCAGTCCAAGCTTGGGAGAAGGGTCAAGAATTGGGTCAAGGGTTGAGGTTTGGGGGCATTTGCCCCAAATCTTGACCAGTTTTGACTCAAATTTCACCTTTTGTCCCAAATCTTGACCATTTAACCCCCAAATTTCAACTTTTTGCCCCAAATCTCCAACATTTCCCCCCCAAACTTTGTCACCGGTTGAAATTTGAGGCCGACAGATGAAATTTGGGGTAAAACCAGTTGAAATCTGTGGAAAAACGTTGACTTTTGGGGGAGGAACCTTTGAGGTCTGGGGTAAAAGGTCCAAATTTGGTGAAAAAGTGAAGGTTTGGGTCTGAAAATGGATTTTTAACCCCAAAGGAATTAATTGTTCGCATTAATTAAGGGGTTTTTGGGGTTAAATTGAGTTTGAACCCAAATATATTCAATTATTAGCCCTAATAAAGGTAATTATTACTACCCCCAATTAACAGATTGGGGCATAAACTTCAATATTAACCTGATTAGAGTTAATTATTAGCCCTGATAAAATTAATTACTCATATTAAATCAGGGTTTTTCGGCAGGGCTGAACTGCTTTTTAACCCTGATTGCCAGCCCTAGTAACCCTAATTAACCACCCCAATTACAGTCCTGCCCTTAACGAGCCCCCCGAGCAGGTGCCGAGAGCAGCAGCTGCACCGAAAGCGGCGAAAGCGAAACTCGGGGCCTAAATTTGGGGCCGAAAAAGGCCTTTTTGGGACTTTCCGGGGCGGTTTGGGGAAGTCCCCAAAGGGGCGTTTCTGGCCCCGAAATGGGGCGGCTCCGGCGGGGCCGGGAAAGAGAAAAGCCAGAGCTGGAGGGGGTTGGGGAAAGGCCGAGTTCGGGTTCATTTCGTCTTGATTTTATCAATTTTCTACCAATTCCAATTATTTTTATTGCTTTTCATGACTTTTAAAATCGGGTTTTATTCCATTTACTGGGTTTCGGCGATTTATTTATTTTAATTAATATTTTTCATTGTTTTCGTTAGTTTTCGTTAGTGTTTGGTGCATTTATTGTTTTATCGCTGTTTATTGATGTTATTGAATAATATTAATTATTATTACTGATGATTTTTATTTTATTTACAGGATTTTATTAATTTTCTTGCTCTCGTTTCTTATTCCCTTTATTTTTCAGTGATTTCTGTCCTTATTTATTAATTTCCCTTGATATTTATTAATTTAGATTGACATTTCTTAACTTTAATTACTTTATACGTTTCCCAATAATTTTTATTCTGATTAATTTCATTATTTTACCTCAATTGATCAAATGAATTGCGCTCCGGGATTATTGATTCTCATTCTTCTTATTTTTCACTAATTTCAGATTACATTTATTAATTTCATCATTTATATCTTAAAAATAATTTTATTAGGTTTAATTAATAGCTGTTATTTTTCTTTTTATCAACTTCATTGCCTCGAAAATCACTTTTTCTCCTATTATTAATTGTATTTTCTTTTATTAATTTCATTTTCTATTTTTAATTGCATTTTATCCTCGATTTATTCCTGATCAGGATTTTAGGGTAAATTAATTATTTGCCAATTGTGTAACTTTATCGATACCATTTTTGTAAGTTCCTATTATTATTAGTTTCCATTTAAGTTTTCATTTAATTAACAACTAATTGCTTTTATAATTAATACTTAAACTTTTGTTTAGTTGAGGTTAATTAATAACTTTAAATTTTTTAATATTTCTGCTTTTATTTTGGTTTCGAATCTTCGTATTGTATTCTTCCAGCGTTTTACCAGATTCTTTTATCATTAATGTTTATTAACATTTATTACAGTTAATTACATTTATTAGGCTTTATTAATTGTTATTAATAAATCCCCTGGTTTCAATAACGAAATAAATAATTTCATTTTGCCCTTGGTTTTCTTTATTATTTTGATTTTTTTGCCTTTGGAATTGTTGGGAGATTTTTGTGATAAAGTGAAACAGAATTAAATGGAATTAAATGGAATTAAATAATTCGAATGAAACGGGAAAAATCGGAAAAAAATAAAATGATATAAAATAAAATGGGAAATGAGGTAAAATATTTGGATTTTATTTTATTTTGTTTTATTTTATTTTATATTATTTTATTTATTTATTTTTGTTTCATCTTTAATAGGAATAAAAATTGATTAAAAATATTTAATTATATTAAAAATAACAGGAAACTAAAATGGTAAAATAATAAAATTATTTCATATAAATGACGCATAATTCACTTATATAAATGACATTACGTTTATTTAGATTATGTGTCCTACAAATTAACACACTAGAAGGAAATGGAATAAAAGAAAATAAATGGAATTAAGAGGAAAAGTTGAATAAATAAAATAAAAAACGAATAATAAAATTAATAATAAATTAAAATTAAAATTAAACTAAAATGCAATAAAATAAAATAAATGGAAGAAAATAAAGGAAATAAAAGAAAAAAGTGAAGAAATTAAATAAAAGCGAAATGAAATAAAAATAATGGGAAATAAAGGGAATAAATAAGAGAATAAGTGGAATTAATAATTGGAATAGAAGAAAAGGAAATGGATCAACAAAGTGAATAAAAGAAAATAAAAGAAGTGGAATGATTAAAATGAAATTAAAATAATTAAAATAAAATAAAATAAAATAAAAATAAAATTAAATTAAATTAAAATAAAAATAAAATAAAATAAAATAAAATAAAATAAAATAATAAAATAAAATAAAATAAAATAAAATAAAATAAAATAAAATAAAATAAAATAAACAGAAAATAAACAGAAAATAGAGAAAATAGAGAGAGGAAATCCGTGCAAATCAAAGATGAAATAAAAGAAATAAAAATAAATTAATGCCGAAAAATTTATTAAATCAAGGAAATAAATTAAAATAAATGGAATAAAGTAAAATGACTTAAAGGAACTTGTGACACTCTGTGAAATAAACTCCCAAAATTCTATAAAACCAAAGAAATACAGAAGAATTGGGAAAAAAAAAAAAAAAGAGAAAAATAAATAAAATAAATGAAATTAAATTTATATTAATTGAAATTAAATTAATTGCATGAAATAAATCCCAATTAAACTCAATAAAACATCAATAAACTTCAATTAAACAAACTAAAACCGGTGAAATAAAAGCCCGAACGCCGAGAAATCAACTCAATAAAGATGAAATATCAAATAAATTAATTGCAATTAAAAAATAATAAAAATAACCCCCCCCAAAAGGCCCCAAACCGCTGCATTTTTGCGCTTCCCCCCCCCCCCCCCCCGCCCCCTCAGCAACGGGCGCTGATTGGCCGAGCGGAGCGGGCGGGAACCAATCAGCGGCGTGCGCGGGAAGCGCGCGCTCCCGGCGCCTGATCTGCCCGGCAACGCGCTCTGATTGGCCCAGGGGCGCAGCGGGGAGCCAATCAGCGGCGTTGGCGGGAAGCGCAGCCTGAGGGGAGGGGGCCAAATCCGCCCTGCGACGGCTTCTGATTGGCCCAGAGGCGCCGCGGGGGAACCAATCAGCGGCCGAGACCCCCCGAATCCCCCCCCCGGCTTCCTCTTTAGGGCCCCCCACAGCCCCCTCAGAGACCCCAAAACTCCCAAATGCCCCCAAAATCCCCCCAAACCGCCTCCAAGACCCCCAAAACCCCTCACAGACCCCAAAATCTCCCTCCAGGACCCCCCAAAACCCCTCAGAGGCCCCAAATTCCCCTCAGAACCCCCTCCAGGACCCCCCAAAACCCCTCAGAGACCCCAAAATCTCCCTCCAGGACCCCCCAAAACCCCTCAGAGACCCCAAAACTCCCAACTGCCCCCAAAATCCCCCCAAACCGCCTCCAACACCCCCAAAACCCCTCACGGACCCCAAAATCTCCCTCCAGGACCCCCCAAAACCCCTCAGAGACCCCAAATTCCCCTCAGAACCCCCTCCAGGACCCCCCCAAACCCCTCAGAGACCCCAAATTCCCCTCAGAACCCCCTCCAGGCCCCCCCAAAACCCTTAAAGGATCCCCCAAAACTCCCAAATGCCCCCCAAAATCCCCCCAAAACCCCTCCAAGACCCCCCGAAATCCCCTCAGAGACCTCCAAAACCCTCTAATCCTCCCCAAACCCCCTCCAGGACGCCCCAAACACCCCAGAGACCCCAAATCCCCCCCAGATCCCCTCAGAGACCCCCAAATCCCCTCAGAGACCCCCAAATTTCCCCCAAACCCCCTCCAGGAGCCCCCAAACCCCCCCGAGAGACCCCAAAATCCCCCCCAAATCCCCTAAAACTCCGTTAAACAGCCAAATCCCCCAAAACTCCCCCCAGAAAACACCAAATCCACCCCAAATCCCCCCAAAATCTGCCATAATCCCCCCAAAGCCACCCCAAAATCTCCCAAAATCCCTCCAAATCCCCTAAAACTCCCCCCAGAAAACCCCAAATCCACCCCAAATCCCCCCAAAATCTCCCATAATCCCTCCAAATCCCCCCCAAACCCTCCTGGGACCCCCCAAACCCTCCCCAAAATTCCCCTCAAGCCCCCCAAACCCCATCGAGGACCCCCAAACCTCCCCCAAAAGCCCCCAAATTCCTCAAAATCTCCCCAAAACCCTCCTGGGACCCCTCCAAAATCCCCCAAATTCCCCCCAAGCCCCCAAGTCCCCCTCAACCCCCCCCCCAGTCCCATTCAGGACCCCCAAATCCCCCCCAAAATCCCCCCAAATTCCGCCCCTCCCCTCGCGGTGACGTCACCCCTGTCGCGACAGGCGCCCCCTCCCCCCCGTGACGTCATTTCCCGACCCTCGGCCATGGCCGAGCCCGGAGGTGCGGAAAGGACCCGAAATCGCCGGGATTCACCCCAAAAATCCCGGGATGGGAGGGGGAGAGGGGGACTGGGGGGAAAACCCGGGAATTTTGGGGGGGGGGGGGGGGGAACCGGGATTTTGGGGGGGAAACCCGGGATTTTGGGGGAGTTTGGGTGGGAAAAGGGGGTTTGTGGGAAAAAAAGGGGATTTGGGGGGAAAAACCGGGATTTTGGGGGGGATCTGGTTGGAAAAAAAGGGGTTTTGGGGGTAAAAAAGGCGGATTGGGGGAGGATTGAGGGGGAAAAGGGGATTTTTTGGGGGGGAGGAAAAGGGGATTTGGGGGCAAAAGTGGGATTTTTGGAGGGGTGGCAGGGGAAAAAGGGGGTTTGGGGGGAAAAAGGGGGATTTTGGGGGAGGAAAAAGGAGAATTTTGGGGGGGGAAAAAGTGGAATTTGGAGGGGTTTGAGGGGGAAAATGGATTATTTTTAGGGGGGAGGGGAAAGGGAGATTTGAGGAGGATTTTTGGGGGAGAAAAAGGAGGATTTGGGCTGAAAAGGGGATTTTTTGTGGCAAAAAGGGGTTTGGGGGGGAAAGGGGGATTTGGTTGGGGAAAAAAAAGGGGATTTTTGGGGATAAAAAGGGGGATTTGAGGTGTTTTAGGGGGGTTTGGAGGGAAAAGGGATTTTTTTGGGGAAAAGGGAAGTTTGGAAGGGGAATTAGGGGGGGAAATGGAGATTTTGGGGGGAAAATGGGGATTTTTGGAGAAAAAGGGTTTTTTTTTGGGGGGGAAAGAAGGATTTGAGGGTGTTTGAGGGGATTTGGTTGAAAAAAAAGGAGCTTTTGGGGGAATAATGGGGAATTCAGGGGGATAACAGTAATTTGGGGGGGATACTTGGCATATTTTGGGGAATATGCTTTTTTTGGGGGATTAATGTCATTTTGGGGGGATAAACGTGGCTTTAGGGGCCGGTTATGATTTTTGGATGGGAATTTTGGTGGTGTTCTGGAGGATAATGGGAATTCTGGGTGAAATGCGATAATTTTGGGGCAAACGACGACAGGTTTGGGGTAGCAACGACAAACTTGGGGTGAGAAATGCCAGTTTTGGGGAGGGTAAACCCGATTCTGCGGGGAACAACAGCAATTTTGGGGTGAAAAGTGGTGATTTTGGGGCGAACAATGACGATTTGTGGCCAAAGCTTTTATTTTGGGGACAAATAACAGCAAGTTGTGGGTGAATAACAACGGGTTTGGGGCAGCAGTGGTAGTTTTGGGGTGAATTATGGTAACTTCCGGTGGAAAAAAAACGGCAATTGCGGACAAAACAACGGCGATTTCGGGCTGAAAAGCGTCGATTTTGAGGTTTCGCCACTCTAACCTCCCTCTCTCTCTCCCCCCTCCCCCCAGCCCCCGCTGCCCCCTCCCCACCCTCCCCGCTGACCCCCTCCCCTCCCCCGCCCATGGCGCCGCCCGCGCCGGCGCCGCCGGAGCTGCGGCTGATCCTGGAGGAGCTGCGGCAGCTGCACCAGCGCCAGCTGCTCCAGATGCAGCTGACCCAGGACATCTGCCGCCAGCTGCTGCTCCTGGGGGCGCTGGAGCCGCCGCGGCCGCCCCAGAAGCCCCCCCCGGGCCCCCACTTCCTGCTCTTCCCGCCTTTCCCCAAGCCGCAGCGCTCCGGCATCGCCGTGGCCTTGGCGTCCACGCTGGGCTCCATGACGTCGTTGGCGTCCACGTTGGGGTCGTCGTTGGGGTCGACGTCGTCGTTGGGCTCGGCGGCGGCGTTGGGGTCGGCGTTGGGTTCTTCGTCATCGTTGGGGTCTTCGTTGGGTTCAAGGTCAACGTTGGGGTCAACGTTGGGTTCGTCGCCATCGTTGGGTTCAACGTTGGGTTCGAGGTCAACGTTGGGTTCTTCGCCATCGTTGGGTTCAACGTTGGGTTCGAGGTCAACGTTGGGGTCAACGTTGGGTTCGTCGCCACCGTTGGCCCCGGCGTTGCCGCCGTTGGGTTCCCCGTCGCCGCTGGCCCCGCGGCCGGCCCCGCCGCGCCCCCCGAGCACCGCGGGGCCCCGGCACGGCTGCGGGTTCTGCGGGAAGCCGTTCGGCAGCGCCAGCGCGCGGCAGATCCACCTGCGCTCGCACACGGGCGAGCGGCCGTTCCGCTGCGACCTCTGCGGCGGCCGCTTCACCACCCGCGGCAACCTCAAGGTGCACCTGCGGCGGCACCGCGAGAGGGGCCCGGCGCCGCGCCGGGGGGACGGAGACAGCGGCGGGGGAGCGCCGAGGGCGGAGGTGAGGGGGCGAGGGGTCAGTGGGTCAGCACTGGGGGTCCGTGGGTTAAGGGAGGGGGTGATGGTCAAGGGCGGGGTTGTGGTTGAGGTGAGGGGTTGATGGGTCAGTGGGGGGTCAGTGGGGGGTCAGTGGGGGGTCAGTGTTGGGGGCAGCGGGTCAAGGTTAGGGCCGGTGGTCAGTGGGGATGGACAAGGTCGGGTCAAGAGGTCACCGGGGGGTCGGCGGGTGAGGTTGGGCTCAGTGGGTCGAAGTTGGGGGTCAGGTGGTCACTCTGGGTGGTCACAGGGTCAAGGCTGGGGTCACCTGCATCTCTCTGGTCACCCCACAGGTCCCCCCGGAAGTGACCGACCCCCCCCAGCCTCCGGCCACGCCCCCCCTGCCCAGCCCGGGGGGTCAAGAGGTCAAACCAAGCCCCGCCCCCTTCCCCAAGCTCCTCCTCCTGCGCCCGCCTGGCCCCGCCCACGACGAGAACGCCCCGCCCCCTCCCGGCCCCGCCCCCAAGCCCCGGGGCCCCGCCCCCTCCGAGACCTCCAAGCTGCAGGAATTGGTGGAAAAATTGGAATTCCCGGAATTTCCGCCCTCCTGCCCCTCCCCCTCCTGCCAAGGGAGCTTCCGGAACATTCCCGGGGCGGTTTTGGGCGGGAATCCCGCGATTTCGGGCAGGAATCCCTCGGTTTTGGGCGGGAACTCTCCGAATTTGGGCGGGAACCCCTCGGTTTTGGGCGGGAGCTCCCCAGTTTCGGGCGGGAATTGCCCAATCCTGGGCGGGAACCCCCCGATTTTGGGCAGGAATTCTCCGGGTTCGGGGCGTCCCCACCTGTGCCAGGTGTGCGGGCGTGGCCGGGCCCACGCCGGGGGGGCACCGGGACCCCCAAAATCCGGGCGGGGCCCCAAATTTGGGGGGGCTGGGGGAGGTGCAGGAGGAAGAGGAGGATGAGGAAGAAGAAATGGAGGGGACAGACCCCCCCGAAATGCCGGGAGACCCCGAGGACCCGGATGGAGGAGGGGAGGTGAGTGGGGGGGGAGGTATCCCAAAATTCCAGAGGCACCCAAAAATTAGGGGGAAGCCAAAAACGAGGCGTTTTTTGGGGCCCCCCCAAGGCATTGACAGCCCCCCCTTCTTTTCCCCCCTTTAGGTGCCCCCAAACCGGACCTCGACCCCCACTGGCGACAAGGGGGACCCCGAAACTTCGGGGGAGTAGTTTAGGAATTGGGGGGGGACCCCAAAATTCCCCTCGGGACCCCCAAAATTTCCCTGCGACCCCCCAAATCTCCTCCCCCCCCCCCCCATGTAGAGGCCGATTAAAGCCCTTTGCTGACCCCCCCCTCCCATGCCCCTACTGTCTCTCGTGTGTGATTTGGGGGCGGGGGAAAGGAGAGGGATTTGGGGGAGCCGCCGGAAAAAGCGAGACCCCAAAAATCAGAGGAATCCCCCCAAAAGCGGGGTCAGAAAATGGCGCCGCCCTTAACAAAGATGGCGGCGCCGCGGTGCCCTCAAAGGGGCGGGGCCAGCGCGCAAAATGGCGGCGGTTGCCGTGGAAACGGAACGCGGGAAGTGCCCGGTGTGAAAATGGCGGCGGTTGCCATGGCAACTGCGGGGGGGTCTTGCCCATACGCAAAATGGCGGCCGTTGCCACGGCGCCCTCAGAGGGGTGGGGCCAGCGCCGAAAATGGCGCGCGTTGCCGTGGTAACGGGACGCGGGAAATGCCCTGTTTAAAGATGGCGGCGGTGGCCGCTGTGCCCTCACTGAGGCGCGGCCTGCGCTCGCAATGCCGCCGGTTTCTCTTGCAATAAAACGCCGGGAAAGGCCCGGTTTCGAAGTGCCGCCTAATCGGTTTCCGTGGAAACGGCACGCCGGGAATTTCCCGGCTTTAAAAAGCCTCCGGTTGTCATGGGAATTGTCGGGGAGGGTGCTGCCCGCTCTCAAAATGGCGGCGGCCGCCGTGGAAACCAAGGGGCTGCCCACGCTCAAGATGGCGGCGGCGGCTTCACGGCGCCCCCGGGAACTTCCGCTTCCGGCGGCGTGAGGCGGCGCGGGCCCGGCGCGGGAGCGGGAGGGTCGCGGCCGGTCCCTGTCGCGACAGGGTCGCGATCGGAGCCGGCGGGGCCATGTCGGACACGTGGAGCTCGATCCAGGCGCACAAGAAGCAGCTGGACTCGCTCCGCGAGCGGCTGCAGCGTCGCAGGAAGCAGGACCCGCTCGGAGGGACCGGTGAGAACGCGGGGGGGTGGGGGTCGCCGGGGTTAATGAGGGGTCAAGGGTTAATTAGGGGGGTTAATGAGGGGGCGGGGGTGTCAGGAGTTGATAAAGGTTTGGGATTTATTGGGGTCTGTAGTTAATTGGGGGGATAAATGGGTGGGTGAGGGGTTGATTAAAGGTTGGGGGCTAATTGGGGGGGTTGAGGTTAATTAGGGGCTAGGGATTAATTAGGGGCTAAGGGTTAATGAGGGGTCACTGATTAGAGACTAGGAATTAACAAGAGGATGAAGTTTAATGAGAGTTTGGAGACTAACTAGGGGCTTGCACGTAATTAGAAGCGGTGCGTTAATTAAGAGTGGGAGGATTAATTACGAGTTGGGGGGGCTAATTAATAATTCGTGGTTAATTAAGCTGCTCTCCCCCCTCACAGACCCCCGCCATGACCTCTCCCTGGCCACGCCCCCCCGCACCTGCAGCCCCCGCCCCCGCGGGCCCCGCCCCGCCAGGCCCCGCCTCCGGGGGCGTGTCCTCGCTCGGCCCCGCCCCCACGGGCGCCCCCTCCCCACCCGGGGGTCCCGAGGGGGTCCCGGGGGAGCCGTCGGAGCCGGACCCGGCGCTGGAGCGGCGGCTGCTGCTGCACCTGTCCGACCTGGCCCTGCCGCTGCCCACCGACGCCGGCGCCATCCGCGCCGCCATCGCCGGGGTAGGGGAGGGCCGGGGACGCACCTGGGGCCGGGGGATGAGCTCACCTGGGGATGGGGATGTGCTCACCTGGGGCCGGGGGATGAGCTCACCTGGGGATGGGGATGCACCTGGGGCTGGGGATGCACCTGGGGCTGGGGGATGCGCTCACCTGGGGCTGGGACACACCTGGGGCTGGGGGGACGTGCTCACCTGGGGCTGGGGATGCACCTGGGGCTGGGGGCACACCTGGGGCTGGGGGCACACCTGGGGCTGGGGGATGTGCTCACCTGGGGCTGGGGATGCACCTGGGGCTGGGGGGACGTGCTCACCTGGGGCTGGGGAT
>JANXIP010000230.1:98282-137286 GCA_026167965.1 Cyanocitta stelleri
AAATCAGGAGGTTTGGGGGAAATGAGGAGATTTTGGGGGGAAATCAGGAGGTTTTGGGGGTAAATGAGGAGATTTTGGGGGGAAGTCAGGAGGTTTGGGGGGAAATGAGGAGATTTTGGGGGGAAATGAGGAGGTTTGGGGGGAAATGAGGAGATTTTGGGGGGAAATCAGGAGGTTTTGGGGGTCACTGAGGAAGCCCCGCCCTCAATTCACGAAGCTCCGCCTCTTTCCAGGACCCAGCGCTCCCCATTGGCCCGAGGTCGGTGACGTCATCGCGGGCGGCGCCAATCAGAGGTGAGGCGCGGGGTCAAGATGGCGGCGGGGGCCTTGGGCTCCCCAAATTCCGCTCTTGGCTCCCCAGCTTTTGTCTTTTCCCGCCCAAATTCCGGGGTCCGTTCCCGAATTTCAGTGTTCCGGCACCAAAATTTGGCTTTTGTTCCATCAAATTCCGTTTTTTTCGGCCCAAATTCCGGCGTTTTCGCCCCGAATTCGCGCTCTTCGCCCAAAATCTCATGGGTTTTCCGCGTTTTCGGCCCAAATTCCGGGCTTGGATCCCAAATTCCAGCGCTTCGGCCCTCAGAATCCCGCTTCTCGTCCCAAATTTCAGCTTTTTGACCCCAAAACTCTACCCCAAACTCCAGATGTTGACCCGATTTCCTGCTTTTTTGCCCCAAAAAATCCACACCTTGGACCCCAAATTCAGCATTTTTTCACCCCAAATTCCAACTTTTGGCCCCAAGTTTTGATGGTTTTGCTCCGTTTTGGGCCTTATTTTGCTCCACGTTGAAGTGATTTTGAGGTGAAGTCACGATTTTTTGGTAAACTTTGATTTATTTCAATCAAGTTTAATTTCTATGGGTTAGCCGTAATTGATTTTAATTAGTAATTATCAATTTCAATTCAGTATTTAAAAATTTTAATTGAATTTAGCTGAATGCCTTTTACTTCACTCTCTAAGTCACTGCTTCAATTTAATCCCTTTTAAATTGAGGAGATTCGAGGCGGTTTTGGTAACTTTGTGAAAAATTCCCAAAAAACGCCGATTTGGGAGGTTTCCCGCCCTTTTTGGAGCACTGAAATTCGATTTTTTTGGGGGGCGTTTCGCTCCCAAATTGGAGCCGAATTTCCTCTGAAATGGGAAATTCAGATTCTTTCCCAACTTTTTATCGCAAAAACGAAACATTTCGGGGGGATTCCAGTGCGTTTTGGGGTTTAAAACCTGAATTTTGAGGGGATCGACCCAGAATTTGGAGCTGAGATTTCTTAAAAATGTGGAATTTGGAGTTTTTTCTTCTCGTTGACAAAAACCCCATAAATTTAAGGGGATTGGGGGTTGTTTTGGGACCAATTGCTGTCGTTTTGGAGCATTTTGGGGTTGTTTTTATCCGTTCCGGGGCATTTAAGGGCCATTTTGGGGCTACTTTTATCACATTTGGGGCATTTAGTGCAATTTTGGGGCCTCTTAGTGCCATTTTTAACAGTTTTGGGGCAATTTAGAGTTATTCTAGGCCTTTTTACTGCCACTTTGGGACCGTATTTATCTGTTTTGGGGTCTTTTTGTGCCGTTTTTATCCTCTTTGGGACCATTTAAACCCATTTTGGGACCATTTTGTCAATTTTTGGGATTTTAGTGCCATTTTTTGGGCTTTTTAGTGCCATTTTTAGCCGTTTTGGAGCATTTAAATTCCATTTTTGGTGCTTTGTGAGGTCACTTTGAGCCCCTTCCGATCCAAACCCCGATTTCTGAGGGACTTTTGGGACATTTAGTGCAAATTTGGGATCTTTTAACATCACTTGCAGCCCTTTTGGTCCCAAACCCCGATTTCTGAGGGGCTTTTACCCTCACCCTCCCCGATTTTGACCCCAAACCGCCTCGTTTTGAGCCACTTTGCCGGATTTTGCCGGGTTTTGACTCAATTTCGGGGCTCGCACCAATTCCGGCCTCGATTTTGGCGACGCCGGCGCTCATTCCGCAGCCGGGGGCGGGCGATGCGCGGTGAGACGAGGCCAATCCAGGCAAATCCCGGCAATTCCAAGCGCCCGCGGCGCTTTTTTTTGGGTCAAATCCGGCGGATTTGGGCTTTTTAATTTTTTTTTTTTTTTTTTCCCCTCCCTCTGAGTGCGAAGGACCCCGCGGCCCCCTCAGCGAGACAAGATGGCGGCGGCGCGCGCCTGCCCGCGCCGCTCGCCTGCGCCGCGCGGCCCGGCAGCGCCGCGGCCACCCCTGACCAAAGGACCCCGCGCCCCCCCCCCCCCCCCGAGGGGAAAAGGGGGGCGCTTCCGGGTGGGCGGGCGCAACGCACCTCGCTGGTTGCCCGCTCCAGCCAATCAGCGCGCGGCTCGCGCGGGGTCGGGCCAATGGGGAGCGCGGCGGAGGGGCGTGGCGGGGGGCGGGGCCGGCGTGCGCGCGGCGGTGCCGGGGGGGGGGGGGGGGTTTGCGTTGCGCCGCAGCCGCTGTGAGGGCGCCCCGGCGGCGGCGCGAGGGCGACGCGGCCTCGGCGCGCGCGCGCGGGGGGGGCCACGAGCGGCGCCTCCCCCCCGCGCCCCTCCCCCACCCCCCTCTTCCCTCAGGGGAGACCCGACCCCCCCCCCCCTTTCCCCTCTCAAATTTCACCTTAAAAAAAAAAAAAAATTCCTGAGGGAAACCCCCACCGCCCCCCCCCCCCCTAAAATATTCCGGTATTTCGCGCGTTCATTTCTCCTCCTCGCCCCCCCCCTCCCCTCACGGCGGGACAGGTAAGGCGGGAAAAAGGGGGGGGCGGCCCTCAGGGGCCGCGGGGTCGTGAGGGGCGGAGTGAGGGGAGGGGAGCGGAGGGGGGCGGAGATCGGCCCTCACGGGGGTCCCGGGTACTTCCTTGTTGGGGTTCCTTCGGTTTCATATTGGGATCCCAGTTTTTCCGCGTTTGGGGTCGCGATTACCCCTATGCTGGGGTCTGAGTGATCCCGTATCGGGGTCCCGGTTTGTGCCGTGCTGGGGTCTCGGTTACCCCCATATCGGGGTCCCAGTGACTTCATTTGGGGTCCCAGTCATCTCTTTACTGGGGTGCCAGCGATTCCGTGCTGGGGTCCCGTTGGTGCCTTACTGGGACCCCAGTTACCCTTTTATTGGGGTCCCAGTGGCCTCGGTTATCTCGTAGTGGGGTTCCTGTACCCGGTCCCAGTTACCCCATACTGGGCTCCCACTTAGCCTTTATTGGGGCCTCAGTTTTCCCTTACTGGGGTTCCCAGTTCTCTCCTTACTGGGACCCACAGTTCCTCCCAGTTCCCCCAGTTTTGCAGTTTTTTCTTTCCGCCAATGGAGTTCTGGGCTTCCTTCTGGTGGGGGACCCCAAAATTTGGGGGGTGGCCATTTTGGGAAGGGTCAGTTTTGGGGTCTGGGGGTCACTTCGGGGTCCCCCTCACCCCCCCTTTTTCTCTCCCCACAGCCTGGAGCTCCGGAGCCCCCCCAGCCTGAGGAGAGACCTGCAAAAAACCCACCCCAGGACCCCCCAAATTCCCCCTAGGACGCCCAAAAAAACACAGGGACCCCCCCAACCCCTCCCATTTTGGGGTTGGGGACCCCCACAGCCCCACCGGACCCCCTAAATTCTCCTTTTTTGGGGGTGGGGACCCCCTGAGCACTCCGGCCTCCCTTAACCCCCCCCCCCAGGGCTCCCCCAAATTCCTCTCAGGACCCCCCAAATTCCCCTTTCTTGGGGTTGGGGATCTCCAGATCCCCCCCAAACCCACAGATCTCCCCCTCAAAGTCCCCCCCAGACCCCCCAAATTCCCCTGTTTTGGGGTTGGGGCCCCCCTAGCCCCCCCAGGACCCCTTAAACCCCCCCAGCACCCCCCAAATTCCCTTTTTCAGGGGTTGGGGACCCCCAAACCTCCCTCAGGACCTCCCCCAAATTCCCCTTTTTTAGGGTTGGGGCCCCCCAGACCCCCCCATTTTTGGGGTTTGGGGTCCCCTGCCCATCATGGCCGACCCCATCATGGACCTCTTTGACGACCCCAACCTGTTCGGGCTGGGACCCCCTCCCCGAGGACCTGGTGACCCCCCGAACCCCCCCCCCCAGCGACCCCCTGGCCGAAGCTTTGGGGCTTTCGGGGGCTCTGGACCCTCCCCCAGCCCCGGAGCCCCCTCAGGACCCCCCCCAGAACGCCCCGAACCCCCCCCAGCCCCCCCCGGACCCCGAAGTGCTGAGTCAGGGCAACCCCTTCATGGGGGTCTCCGCCCCTCCTCCTCCCCCCCCCCAGGCCGCGGGGGGGCCCCCCAAAATCGTCATCCTCAAAGCCCCTCCCCCCGGCGGCCCCGCCCCGGCCGCGCCCAACGGGGGCAAAGTCACCTTGGCCAAAGTTTTGGGGGGGACCCCGCCCCAAATCCGGCCGGGGGTCCCGGTGGCGGGGGTGGGGCGGTGGTCCCAAGGGGGGCGGGGCCTCGGGGGGCTCGGCCGCGCCCCCCGCCCGGGCCCTGCTGCAGTCGGGGCGCCCGGTGAAGCAGCTGGTGCTGCAGCCCTCAAGGCCGGCGCGGGGGCCACCCCCGGGACCCCCCTGAAACCCGGCCTGAGCCTCGGCCCCGCGCAGGTGGGCGGGGAGGGGTCTGGGGGGGGGGTCTGAGAGGGGTCCTGGGGGGGCTTGGGGCGATTCTGAGAGGGGTTTGGGGCTGCTGAGGGGGTTTGGGGGGTCCTGGGGTATATTGGGGCGATTCTGAGAAGGGTTTGGGGCTGCTGAAGGGGTTTGGGGGGTCCTGGGGGGTCCTGGGGTGATTCTGAGAGGGGTTTGCGGGGTCATGGGGGGGATTGGGGGGATTCTGAGAGGGGTTTGGGGCTGCTGAGGGAGTTTGGGGGGTCCTGGGGTGATTCTGAGAGGGGTTTGGGGTTGCTCAGGGGGTTTGGGGCACCCTGGGGGGGCTTGGGGTGATTCTGAGAGGGGTTTGGGGCTGCTGAGGGGGTTTGGGGGGTTCTGGGGGGGGTCTGGGAGGGGTCCTGGGGGGGATTGGGGGGATTCTGAGAGGGGTTTGGGGGGTCCTGGGGTGATTCTGAGAGGGGTTTGGGGCTGCTGAGGGGGTTTGGGGGGTCCTGGGGGGGGATTTGGGGGGTCCTGGAGAGCGTTGAAGGGGTTTTGTGGGTCTGGGGGGATTTGGGGTGCTCTGGGGGGTCCAGGTGGGGTTCATGTGGGTCCAGGGGGGATTTGCGGGTTCCAGGCGGGGGTTGCAGCGTGCGGCTGAGGTTTGGGGGTCCCGCGTCGGCGTCCCGCTGACCGCGCGCCGGCCCTTCCGTCCGCAGGGCGAGTCCAAGCGCATCACGCTGGTGCTGCAGCAGCCGGGGGCCGGCGCCGCGCCCGGCCAGCGCCACGTGGTCCTGGGCACGCTGCCCGGCAAGCTGCTGGTGCAGGGCGGCGGCGCCGCGGCCGCGCCCGGCCCCGCCAAGGCCGCGCCCGGCGCTCCGGCCAAGGTGGTGACCATCCAGCTGCAGGTGCAGCCGCCGGCCGCGCCCGGCCAGCCCGGCCAGCCCCAGAAGATCCAGCTGATCCAGCAGCCCGGGGCCGGGCCCGTGGGCGTGGCCTCGGTGCCGCAGGTGGTGGGCGGCGCCGGACAGCGGCTGACCGTGCCGCTGAAGGTCGTGCTGCAGCCGCAGGTGAGCGCGGGTCGCCGCGGCGGCGCTGGTGGTCACTCCGGTCGCGGTGGTCGGTCAGTGGGGGGTGGTGGCGGTCACCCAACTTGGGGTTTAGCGGTCGTTCGGGGGTGGCGGCGGTGGTCAGTCAAGGTTGGACTTGGTGGTCACTCAAGCTCGGTCTTGATGGTCGCTCGTGGTCGTGTAATGTTAACCTTAATGGTCAGCCAACCGTAGCCTTGATGGTACCTAGCCGTGGTGGCCACCTAACCGTGGCCTTGGTGGTCACCCAGCCATGGTGGCCGCCTAGCCATGGCCTTGGTGGTCACCCAGCTGTGATCTTTGTGGTCACCCAGCCGTGGTGGCCACCTAACCATGACCTGGGTGGTTACCCAGCTGTGATCTTTGTGGTCACCCAGCCATGGTGGCCACCTAACCATGGTCTTGGTGGTCACCCAGCTGTGATCTTGGTGGTCACCCAGCCATGGTGGCCACCTAACCATGACCTTGGTGGTCACCCAGCTGTGATCTTTGTGGTCACCCAGCTGTAGCGGCCACCTAACCATGGTGTTGGTGGTCACCCAGCTGTAATCTTGGTGGTCACCAAGCTGTGGTGGCCACCTAACCATGGCCTTGGCGGTCACCCAGCTGTGATCTTTGTGGTCACCCAGCTGTGGTGGCCACCTAACCGTGGTGTTGGTGGTCACCCAGCTGCGATCTTGGTGGTCACCCAGCCGCAGCGGCCATTCAGCCGTGACCTTGACGGTCACTGTGATGGCCACGCAATTCTGCCCCTGATGGCCACCCAGCCATGGTGGCCACCCACCCCTGCTCCCGCTGGTCACTCACCCCCCTCCCTTTCCCCAGGCCGGCTCCTCGGCGGGCGGCTCCTCAGCCGGCCTCTCGGTGGTCAAGGTGCTGAGCGGCGCCGAGGTGGCCGCGGTGGCCGCGCCGGCCGCGCGGGGGCCGTCGGACGAGAGCCGCAAGCTGGAGCACCAGAAGAAGCAGGAGAAGGCCAACCGCATCGTGGCCGAGGCCATCGCCCGCGCCCGCGCCCGCGGCGAGCAGAACATCCCCCGCGTCCTCAACGAGGACGAGCTGCCCAGCGTCCGGCCCGAGGACGAGGGCGAGCGCAAGCGGCGCCGCAAGGGCCCCGGCGAGCGCGGCGCGGCCAAGGAGGAGCGGCCGCGGCGCGGGAAGGGCCAGGGCGGCAGCAAGAGCAAAGGGCGCGGCAAGGCCAGGTGAGGGGGCGCGGTCGGAGGCGTGGGCTTGGCGGTCACTCGGCTTGGGCGGCCGTCGTGGTCAGGTGGGGTCTTGGTGGTCAGCATCGCTTGGTCATGAGGGTCACCCAGCCTTGGTCTTGGTGGGTACCTAACCACGGTGGTCACTTAATCACGGCCTTGGTGGTCAGCCAACCACAGCGGTCACTTAACAACAGTGGTCACCCGACCTTGGCCTTGGTGGTCATCTAATCACGGCCTTGGGTGGTCACCTAACCACAGTGGTCACCTAAGTGCAGTGGTCACCCAGCCTTGGTCTTGGTGGGCACCTAACCACAGTGGTCACCTAGTCGGGGCCTTGGTGGTCACCCAATCACAGCGGTCATCTAACAATAGTGGTCACCCGGTCTTGGCCTTGGTGGTCAGCCAACCACAGCGGTCACCTAAGCACGGTGGTCACCTGGTCTTGGCCTTGGTGGTCACCTACTCATGGTCTTGGTGTTTGCTCAGCCTTGGTGGTCATTCATCGTTGGCCTTGATGGTCACCTAGCTGTGGTCGCGGTGGTCGCCAAACCATGGCCTAGGGGGTCACTAAACCTTGTCCTTAACGGTCATCCGGCCTCTTTTTTTATGGCTGTGGTGGCCCCCTGACCGCGGTGGCCACGCAGCCCTGACTGGTGGTCACCCGTCCCCGGCGGTCACTCCGGTCACTCTCCCGCAGCACCATCACGCCGGTGGTGGGCAAGAAGCGCAAGCGCAACGCGTCCTCCGACAACTCCGACTCCGAGGTGCTGCCGGCGCCGTCCCCGCGCCACGACGACGACAGCAGCGTCCAGGTGTCCACCCGGGGGCGGGAGTGGTCACCCAGGGGCGGGAGTGGTCACCCGGGGGCGGGAGTGGTCACCCGGGCGTGTGCTGACCCGCGCTTGTCCCCCGCAGAAGCGCCGCTCGAACCGGCAGGTGAAGCGCAAGAAGTACACGGAGGACCTGGACATCAAGATCACGGACGACGAGGAGGACGAGGAGCTGGACGTGACGGGGCCGGCGCGGCCGGAGCAGCCCCCGGCGCCGCCGCCGCCCGAGCACGACGGCGACGCGCTGCCCTCCATGCAGTTCTTCGTGGTGGGTGCCCTTCCTCCTCGCCCTCGTCGTGTCCATCTTCGTGATCTCCATCTTCATTTCTGTCATCTTCACCACCTTCGTCTTTATCGTCTCTGTCTTTGTCACCTTCATCTTCATCGTCTTCGTTTTCATCACGTCCATGTTTGGGATCTTCGTGTTCTTCATCTCTGTCTTCGTCATTTTCTGTCAAGCTTGTCATCTTCGTCTTCATCGTCTTCATCATCTCCATCATCTTTTCCCGGCGCCGTCGTGTTCATAGTCTTCATCCCTGTCACCTCCATCATTTGCATATTTATCATTTCCGGTTTTATAATTTCTGTCTTCGTCATCTCCATGTTCATCATCTTCATCTTCATCATGTCCTATGTTCGTTATTTCCATCTTTATCATCTCCGTCTTCATTGTATTCATCATCTTCATCTTCATTATCTCCATCTTCATCGTCTTTATCTTCGTTATTTCCATCTTTATCATTTCCATTTCTGTCACCTTCACCTTCATCGTTTTTATCTTCGTCATCTTCATCATCTCCATGTTCATTATTTCCATTTCCATCGTCTCCGTCTTCATCATCTTCGTGTTCGTTATTTCCATCTCTATCATCTCCATCTTCATCATGTCCGTCTTCATCATCTCCATCTTCATCATCTCCATCTTCATCATTTCTACCTTCATCATCTCCATCTTAATCATGTTCGTCTTCATTTCCGTCTTCATCATCTCCATCTTCATCATCTCCATCTTCATCACCTCCATCTTCATCACCTCCATCTTCATCATCTCCATCTCATCATCTCCATCTTCATCACCTCCATCTTCATCATCTCCATCTTATCATCTCCATCTTCATCATCTCCATCTTCCTTGCCTTCTCCCAACTCCCATCGTTGCCTTCATCACTTTCCTCATCTCTTCATCCCCAGCGTCTTCCTCATCATCGTCTTCATCCCCTCGTCCATCCCCATCGTCTTCCTGGTCTTCTCCATCCTCTGCACCTTCATGGTGTTCTCCATCCTTATCATCTTCACGGTGTCCATCTCCCTTATCTTCATCGCCTTCCTCACCTTCTCCACCCGCATCGTCGCTGCCTTCCTCACCATTGTCACCTTCTCCATCATCTTCATCACCTTCTCCATCCCTGTGACTTTCATCCCCATCCCCACCTCAGTCACGTTCCTCACCTTCTCCGCGTCCATCATCTTCCTCACCTTCTCCATCCCCGTCATCTCCATCACCTTCCTCACCTTCTCCATCCCTGTGATCTCCATCACCTTCCTCACCTTCTCCATCCCCATGATCTCCATCATCTTCCTCACCTTCCTCACCTTCTCCATCCCCGTGATCTCCATCGCCTTCCTCACCTTCTCCATCCCCGTGATCTCCATCACCTTCCTCACCTTCTCCATCCCCGTGATCTCCATCACCTTCCTCACCTTCCTCACCTTCTCCATTCCCGTGATCTCCATCACCTTCCTCACCTTCCTCACCTTCTCCATCCCCATGATCTCCATCATCTTCCTCACCTTCCTCACCTTCTCCATCCCCGTGATCTCCATCACCTTCCTCACCTTCCTCCTCCTCGTCCCCAGGAGAACCCGAGCGAGGAAGACGCCGCCATCGTGGACAAGGTCCTGTCCATGCGCGTGGTCAAGAAGGAGGTGAGGCCGGCGGCCACTGCGGCGGTCACCGGGGTGGCCCGAGGTGACCCCCAGGGCCTCCTCCTGACCTTCCTCCCGCCCTCCTCCTCCTCCTCAGCTGCCGTCGGGACAATTGGTGGAGTCCGAGGAGTTCTTCGTCAAGTACAAAAATTAGTAGGTGGCCACGGGAGGTCCTGGGAGGTCCACGGGGTGGGGAGAGGTCACTCGTGGCCACTCGTGGTCACTCGTGGTCGTTTAAGGTCATTCGTGGTCATTTCAGGGTCATTTAAGGTCGTTTTGGGGTTGGTTTTGGGGGTTTTGGGAGGTGGTGTGGAGTCCAGGAGGGGCCTCACCCCAGGTGACCTCACCTGGCCACACCTGGGGTCATCCCTGGTCATTTTGGGTCATCCCTGGTCATTTTGGGGTCGTTTTTGGGCTTTTTTTTGATCGTTTTGGGTCATTCCGGGTCATTTTGGGGTCATTTTGGAGCATTTGTGGGGTCAGCCTTGAAGTCAGCTTTTGGTCACTTTGGGGTCAGTTTTGGGGTCAGTTCCTGGTCATTTAGGGGCATTTTGGGGTCAGTTTTTGGTCATTTTGGGTCATTTTTGATGGTATTGATTGATTTTTGACCTTTTGGGCTCATTTTTGCTTCTTCGGACTCCTTTTTGCTTCTTTTTGAGTATTTTGAGTCATTTCTGCTCGCTCTGGGGTAATTTTTGGTCAGTCTGGACTCATTTTTGATCGTTTTGGGTCGTTTTTGATTATTTTGGTAATTTTGCTCGTTCCGGGCTCGTTTTTGCTCATTCAGGCCTCGTTTTTTAGTGTTTTTAGGGTCGTTTTTGAGCATTTTTGGGGTCGTTTTTCAGTGGTTTTGGGGTCATTTTTGAACATTTTTTGGGGTTGTTTTCGGGGTCGTTTTTGAGTATATTTGGGGTCGTTTTTGAGCATTTTTGGGCTCTTTTTTTAGCCTTTTTGGGGTTGTTTTTGAGCATTTTCAGGGTTGTTTTTTACCATTTTCGGGCTCGTTTTTGAGCGGTTTTGGGGTCGTTTTTGAGCATTTTTGGGGTAGTTTTTGAGCATTTTTGGGCTCTTTTTTTAGCATTTTTGGGGTTTTTGAGCACTTTTGGGGTCGTTTTTTAGCATTTTCTGGCTCATTTTTGAGCACTTTTGGGGCCGTTTTTTTACCATTTTTGGGCTCATTTTTGAGCGGTTTTGGGGCCGTTTTTTTACCATTTTTGGGCTCATTTTTGAGCGGTTTTGGGGTCATTTTTTAGTATTTTCGGGCTCGTTTTTTACCATTTTTGGGGTCGTTTTTGGGGCCATTTTTGAGCGCTTTCGGGGTCATTTTTTACCATTTTTGGGCTCGTTTTTGAGCGCTTTTGGGGCCGTTTTTGAGCATTTTTGGGGTCGTTCTTGAGCATTTTCGGGGTCCCGGGCTCCCCGGGGTGGGCGGGGCCCTCACCTGCGCCCAGGTGTGACCCCGGCCCCGCCCCCAGCTCGTACCTGCACTGCGAGTGGGCGACGATCGCGCAGCTGGAGAAGGACAAGAGGATCCACCAGAAGCTCAAGCGCTTCAAGACCAAGATGAACCAAATGCGCCACTTCTTCCACGAGGTTCGGGGCGATTTCCGGGGTTTTTGGGAAAAATCGGGGGCGTTCTGAGGGGGAAAATGGGGTTTTGGGGGGAAAAAAAAAAAAGGGGTTTTTTGGGAGGGGGAGTTCGGGGTTTTGGGGGAAAAAGTGGGGATGGGGGGGATGATGAGGATTTTGGGGGAAAGTGGGAATTTTTGGGGGAAAAAATGGGGATTTTGGGGGGGAAAAGGCAAGGGTTTGGGAGGAAGAAATGGGGAAGTGGGAAAATGAGGAATTGAGAGAGAAAACGCTTTGTGTTTTGGAAGATAGGAAATTGGTAAAAGCTTGGGGGTTTTGGGGAAAAACTGAGATCTGCGGAGGAAAAATGGGCGTTTTGGGGGAAAAAACAGGGATCTGGGGTAAAAAGGAATGTTGGGGAGAAAAACTGGGATTTTTGGGTTTTTTTTCCCCAGGATGAAGAGCCCTTCAACCCCGACTACGTGGAGGTCGATCGGATCCTGGACGAGTCCCACAGCGTGGACAAGGACAACGGCGAGGTCGGGGGGCCCCAAAACTGGGAGTTTTTGTGGGTTTAGAGGTGTTAGAACCCCAAAATGGGGACTTTTCATGGATTTAGGGGTGGAAGAACCACAAAACTGGGAATTTTTAGTGGATTTAGGGGTGGAAGAACCTCAAAATGGAGATTTTTCATAGATTTAGGGGTGGAAGAACCCCAAAATGGGGACTTTTCATGGATTTAGGGGTGGAAGAACCACAAAACTGGGAATTTTTAGTGGATTTAGGGGTGGAAGAACCCCAAAATTGGGAGTTTTTAGTGGGTTTAGGGGTGTTAAAACCCCGAAATGGGGATTTTTTTAGTGGATTTATGGGTGGAAGAACCCCAGAATTGTGAATTTTTGTGGATTTAGAGGTGTCAGAACCCCAAAATGGGGATTTTTCATGGATTTAGGGGTGGAAAAACCCCAAAACTGGGAATTTTTAGTGGATTTAGGGGTGGAAGAACCCCAAAATGGGGATTCTTCGTGGATTTAGGGGTGGAAGAACCCCAGAATTGGGAATTTTTGTGGGTTTAGGGGTGTTAGAACCCCAAAATGGGGATTTTTTTTGGATTTACAGGTGGAAGAACCCCAAAATTGGAATTTTTAGTGGGTTTAGAGGTGTCAGAACCCCAAAATGGGGATTTTTCGTGGATTCAGGGGTGTTAGAACCCCAAAATTGGGATTTTTCATGGATTTCAGGGTGGTAGACCCCCAAAATGGGGATTTTTGCTGGGCTCGGCGCTGGTAGAACCCAAAACCGAGGTTTTTTCCATGGATTTCGTGGTGGTAGAACCCCAAAATTTTGGCTTTTTAGGCTTCGGTGGTGGCAGAACCCCAAAATTGAGGTTCTAGGGCGCGGTCAACGCCCCCAAATTTTGGTCCCCCCGAGGTCAGGGTGTGGTCAGTGCCCCCAGACCGCGGTCCCGGCTGACCAGAGCAGGGTCAGCACCCCCAGACCACGGTCCCGGCTGACCAGAGCAGGGTCAGCACCCCCAGACCACGGTCCTGGCTGACCATGGCAGGGTCACCACCCCCAGACCACGGTCCTGGCTGACCAGGGCAGGGTCACCACCCCCAGACCACGGTCCTGGCTGACCAGAGCAGGGTCAGCACCCCCCAGACCACGGTCCTGGCTGACCAGAGCAGGGTCAGCACCCCCAGACCACGGTCCTGGCTGACCAGGGCAGGGTCACCACCCCCAGACCATGGTCCTGGCTGACCATGGCAGGGTCAGCACCCCCAGACCACGGTCCTGGCTGACCATGGCAGGGTCAGCACCCCCAGACCACGGTCCCAGGTGACCAGAGCAGGGTCAGCACCCCCAGACCATGGTCCTGGCTGACCAGAGCAGGGTCACCACCCCCAGACCACGGTCCTGGCTGACCATGGCAGGGTCAGCACCCCCAGACCACGGTCCCGGCTGACCATGGCAGGGTCAGCACCCCCAGACCACGGTCCCGGCTGACCAGAGCAGGGTCACCACCCCAGCCCGCGGTCCCGGCTGACCGGTGCTGTGGTCACTCTGCCCGCAGCCCGTGGTTTACTACCTGGTCAAGTGGTGCTCGCTGCCCTACGAGGACAGCACCTGGGAGCTGCAGGAGGACGTGGACGAGGCCAAAATCGCCGAATTCCGGCGCATCCAGGCCCGGCACCCCGAGCTGAAGCGCCAGGTGAGCCCCGGCCGCGCCCGCGGTCATCCCGGCGCCTTCCGCGGTCACTCGGGGTCACTCCTTAACGCTTCGGGTCGGGTTTTAACAGTTTTTGGTTGGTTTTTAACGTTTCTGGTCGGTTTTTAATGGTTTTGGTCAGTTTGGGGTGACTTGGGGTCGTTTTGGGGTCAGTTTCGGGCTGGGTTTGGGGTCACTCCTGGTCATTTCAGGGTCATTTTTGATCTTTTTGGGGTCATTTTTTCCCGTTTTTGATGTCATTGCTGGTTAATTTTGGGGCTATTTCTGGGTGTTTTGGGCTCATTTTGGGTTCACTTTGGGGTCATTTTTGATCTTTTTGGGGTCATTTTTTCCCATTTTTGATCCCATTCCTGGTCAATTTTGGGTCATTTCTGGACGTTTTGGGGTCAGTTTTGGGGTCAGTTTTGGGGTCAGTTTCTGGTCATTTTGGGCTCATTCCTGGTTCATTTTGGGGTCATTTTTGATCTTTTTGGGTCATTTTTTCCCGTTTTCGATACCATTCCTGGTCAATTTTGAGGCTATTTCTGGACGTTTTGGGGTCAGTTTTGGGGTCAGTTTCTGGTCATTTTGGGCTCATTTTGGGGTCGTTTTTGATCTTTTTGGGGTAATTTTTTCCTGTTTTTGATGTTCTTCCTGGTCAATTTTGGGGTCATTTCTGGACATTTTGGGGTCAGTTTTGGGGTCAGTTCCTGGTCATTTTGGGCTCATTCCTGGTTCATTTTGGGGTCATTTTTGATCTTTTTGGGGTCATTTTTTTCCCGTTTTTGATGTCATTGGTTGTAAATTTTGGGGCCATTTCTGGACGTTTTGAGGTCAGTTTTGGGGTCAGTTTCTGGTCATTTTGGGCTCATTTTTGATCCTTTTGGGCTCATTTTTTCGACCTCTCGGGCTCTCCTGTTAACACTTTGGGCTCGTTTGTTGGCGTTTCTGGGGTCGCCGCCGGTCAGGCCTCCCTGACCGCTGTCCCTTCCCCGTCCCCGCCCAGCCGCGCCCCCAGGCCGGGGCCTGGAAGAAGCTGGAGGCGTCGCACGAGTACAAGAACCACAACCAGCTGCGGGAGTACCAACTGGAAGGGGTCAACTGGCTGCTCTTCAACTGGTACAACAGGTGAGGCCACCTGGTCGGCCCGGTCAGCGCGTCCTGGTGGCCAGCTCTGCCCCCGGGGTCACTTTGGCCTCGTGGCCGTAGCGTTGCGCTGTTCGTGTTGCGCTCGTGGTCATCTTCTCTTCGTGGTTGCCTTGTTCTTGTTGTGGTCACTCTGTTGTCGCGGTCGGTTTGTCCTTGTGGTCACCTTGTTCTTCTGTTTGCTTTGGGCTTGTGGTCATCTTGTGCTGATGGTCACCTTGTCGTAGTCACCTTGTTCTACTTGTGGTCACTCTGTCTTGCTCTGTTTGTCCTCTTTGGGGTCATTGTCTTCTGGTCACCTCGTTTTCCTTGGGGTCATCTTCTGGTCACTTTGTCCTCCTTGTGGTCACTTTCTGCTGGTCACCTTGTTGTTCTTGTGGTCATTTTCTCCTCCTTGTGGTCACTTTTTCCTGGTCACTCTCTCTTCCCTGCGGTTACGTTTTCTTGGTCACCTTGTCTTTGTGGTCACTTTCTCCTTGTGGTCACCTTTTCCTGGTCACCTTCTCGTGGTCATTTTCTCCTCCTTGTGGTCACCTTTTCCTGGTCACTTTCTCCTCATTGTGGTCACTTTCTGCTGGTCACTTTGTCCTCATTGTGGTCACCTTTTCCTGGTCACTTTCTCGTCCTCATGGTCACTTTCTTCTCCTTGTGGTCACCTTTTCCTGGTCACCTTCTCCTCTTTGTGGTCACCTTCTCCTCCTTGTGGTTGCCTTTTCCTGGTTACTTTCTCCTCCTTGTGGTCACTTTCTTCTCCTTGTGGTCACTTCCTCCTCGTTGTGGTCACCTTTTCCTGGTCGCCTTCTCCTCCTTGTGGTCAGTTTCTCTTCCTTGTGGCCGCTTTCTCCTCCTTGTGGTCACCTTTTCCTGGTCGCCTTCTCCTCCTTGTGGTCACCTTTTCCTGGTCACTTTCTCCTCCTTGTGGTCACCTTTTCCTGGTCACTTTCTCATCCTCGTGGTCACTTTTTTGCGGGTCGCTCCTCCTGCTGCTCCTGTTCTCTTCCTGGTCCACGTCTCCTCCTCCCGTTCCCCTTGTCCCGTCCCTGTCCAGGCTTCTCACCTGTCCCAGGTGTGTCCCAGGTGTGTCCCAGGTGTGTCCCTCCCCTGTCCCTCGGGCAGAGCTGCATCCTGCCGGACGAGATGGGTCAGGCCAGGGCTGTCCCTTGTCCCCCCCGTGCCACTGCTGGCCCTCACCTGTCCCAGGTGTGTCCCTCACCTGTCCCTCACCTGTCGCTCACCTGTCCCTCAGGCAGAACTGCATCCTGGCCGACGAGATGGGGCTGGGCAAGACCATCCAGTCGATCGCCTTCCTGCAGGAGGTGCACGGCGCCGGCGTCCGGGGGCCCTTCCTGGTCATCGCGCCGCTGTCCACCATCACCAACTGGGAGCGCGAGTTCGGCACCTGGACCGGCCTCAACACCATCGTCTACCACGGCAGCCTGGCGTCGCGGCAGATGATCCAGCAGTACGAGATGTACTGCAAGGACACCAAGGTGAGCTCAGTTACCTGCGTGGCACACCTGGGCACACCTGTATGGCATCACTGACGCACCTGGGCACACCTACATGGTATTACTGACACACTTGGGCACACCTGGGCACACCTGGGCACACCTGTATGGCATCACTGACGCACCTGGGCACACCTGCATGGTATTACTGACACACCTGGGCACACCTGTGACACACCTGGGCACACCTGTATGGCATCACTGACGCACCTGGGCACACCTGCATGGTATTACTGACACACCTGGGCACACCTGGGCACACCTGTATGGTATCACTGACACACCTGGGCACACCTGTATGGCATCACTGACGCACCTGGGCACACCTGGGCACACCTTTATGGTATCGCTGACACACCTGGGCACACCTGGGCACGCCCACAGCAGCCTGGCGTTGCGGCAGATGATCCAGCAGTACGAGATGTACTGCAAGGACACCAAGGTGAGCTCAGTTACCTGCGTGGCACACCTGGGCACACCTGTGACACACCTGGGCACACCTGTATGGCATCACTGACGCACCTGGGCACACCTACATGGTATTACTGACACACCTGGGCACACCTGGGCACACCTGGGCATACTTGCATGGTATCACTGACACACCTGGGCACACCTGGACACACCTGTATGGCATCACTGACACGCCTGGGCACGCCTGGGCACACCTGGGCACACCTGTATGGCATCACTGACGCACCTGGGCACACCTGCATGGTATTACTGACACACCTGGGCACACCTGTATGGCATCACTGACACACCTGGACACACCTGGGCATACCTGTATGGCATCAGTGACACACCTGGGCGCACCTGGGCACACCTGGGCACACCTGTATGGCATCACTGACACACCTGGGCACACCTGGGCACACCTCAAATTCATTTCCAGGAGTCTTTTCCCAGTTGTTTCCCAAGTTTTGGGGGCTTCCTGCACCTTTTCCCCCGCGCCTTCCCCGACTCTGGGGACTTCTCCGAGCCCCGAGGGTTTTCTCCGCTTCCTCCTGGTGCTCGAGGACGTTTTTTCCCGATTGCTCCCGAATTTGAGGAGCCTCTTCCTAAAATTTGAGGGATTTTTCCTGGTTTTTTTCCTGAAATTTGAAGAATTTCTGTCAAGTTTAAAGGGGTTTTTTTTTTTTTTCTGTTTTCTCTTGAAGTCCAAGGAATCTTTTCTGTTTTTTCTCAAAGTTCTGAGGAACCTTTTCCACGCTTTTTAGAAATTTTTTTTTTTTTTCTCACTTTTCCCGAATTTTGAGGAGCCTTTTTGCAAGTTTTGAGGCGTTTTTTTCCCTGCTTTTTCCTGAAATTTTAGGAGTTTTTTTTCCAAAATTTGATGCGTTTTTTTCTTTTCTTTTCCCAAATCTTGAGGTTTTTTTTCCCGCTTTCTCCCAAACCTTGAGGAATTTTGTCCCAATTTCCATCCCTGCTTTTTCTCCGCTTTTTCCCCAATTTTGAGGGATTTTTTTTGTTCATTTTCTGCTGAGATTTTAGCACCTTTCCCCTAAAATTTGAGGGTGTTTTCCCTCTCGTTTTCCCTAAAACCTGAGCGCTTTTTATCCCCGTTTCCTCTCAACCTTCGAGGAGTTTTTTCCCGCGTTTTGCCAAATTTTCCACCCCTTTTTTTTTTTCCCAAAACCCAAGGAATTCCCTTTAGAATTTCAAAGCTCTTCCCAAAACTCCAGCAGCGCTCTCCGAACTCCCACCGGGATTTTTCCCCCCCGCCTTGGTTTTCACCCAAACTTTGAGGAGTTTTCTGCTGATTTCCATCCCCGCTTTTTTTCTGCTTTCTCCCAAATTTTGAGGCATTTTTTTCTCCGTTTTGTGCTGAAATTTTAGCACTTTCCCTTAAAATTTGAGGGCGTTTTCCTTCTCGTTTTCCCTAAAACCCAACCGCTTTTTATCCCTGTCTCCTCTCAACCTTCGAGAAGCTTCTTCCCAGCTTTCTTCTGCCTTTTTGATGAATTTTTCATCCTTTTTTTTTTTTTTTCCCAAAACCCGAGGAATTCCCTTTAGAATTTCAAAGCCCTTCCCAAAACTCCAGCAGCGCTCTCCGACCTCCCGCCGGGATTTCTTTTCCCCCTCTCCCCGTTTTCACCCGAGCTTTGAGGAACCTTCCCCGGAGCCCCGCGGGGACCCCGCCCGCGCTCACCTGCGGCCCTGCCCTGCCCTGTCCCCCCTCCAGGGCCGGCTGATCCCGGGCGCCTACAAGTTCGACGCGCTCATCACCACCTTCGAGATGATCCTGTCCGACTGCCCGGAGCTGCGCGAGATCGAGTGGCGCTGCGTGGTCATCGACGAGGCGCACCGCCTCAAGAACCGCCACTGCAAGCTGCTGGACAGCCTCAAGCACATGGACCTGGTCAGCGCCCGCGGGGCGGGGCAGGGGGGCCGTCCTGGGGTGTCCGGAGGGGGTTGGGGGTCATCCTGAGCGCCGGGGGGGAGGTCACCTGGGCACACCTGGAGAGGTTTGGGGTCATTCTGAGGTGTAAGGGAGGGTTCTGTGGGCACCTGGAGGTGTTTGGGGTTGTTTGGGAGGTCACCTGGGCACACCTGGAGAGGTTTGGGGTCATTCTGAGGTGTAAGGGAGGGTTCTGTGGGCACCTGGAGGTGTTTGGGGTTGTTTGGGAGGTCACCTGGGCACACCTGGAAAGGTTTGGGAGAGGTTTGGGGTCATTCTGAGGTGCAAGGGAGGGTTCTGGGGGCACCTGGAGGTGTTTGGGGTTGTTTGGGAGCTCACCTGGGCACAGCTGGGAACACCTGGGAGGGTTTGGGAGGAGTTTGGGATCAGTGGGGTGGAGCTGGGGGCACCTGGAGGTGACTGGGAGAGGTTTGGGGTCCAGGGCATGGACCTGGAGCTCACCTGGGCACACCTGGAGAGGTTTGGGGTCATTCTGAGGTGTAAGGGAGGGTTCTGGGGGCACCTGGAGGTGTTTGGGGTTGTTTGGGAGGTCACCTGAGCACACCTGGAGAGGTTTGGGGTCATTCTGAGGTGTAAGGGAGGGTTCTGTGGGCACCTGGAGGTGTTTGGGGTTGTTTGGGAGGTCACCTGAGCACACCTGGAGAGGTTTGGGGTCATTCTGAGGTGTAAGGGAGGGTTCTGGGGGCACCTGGAGGTGTTTGGGGTTGTTTGGGAGCTCACCTGGGCACAGCTGGGAACACCTGGGAGGGTTTGGGAGGAGTTTGGGGTCAGTGGGGTGGAGCTGGGGGCACCTGGAGGTGACTGGGAGAGGTTTGGGGTCCAGGGCATGGACCTGGAGCTCACCTGGGCACACCTGGAGAGGTTTGGGGTCATTCCGAGGTGCAAGGGAGGGTTCTGGGGGCACCTGGAGGTGTTTGGGGTTGTTTGGGAGGTCACCTGGGCACACCTGGAGAGGTTTGGGGTCATTCTGAGGTGCAAGGGAGGGTTCTGGGGGCACCTGGAGGTGTTTGGGGTTGTTTGGGAGCTCACCTGGGCACACCTGGAAAGGTTTGGGAGAGGTTTGGGGTCATTCCAAGGTGCAAGGGAGGGTTCTGGGGGCACCTGGAGGTGTTTGGGGTTGTTTGGGAGGTCACCTGAGCACACCTGGAAAGGTTTGGGGTCATTCCGAGGTGCAAGAGAAAGTTTTGGGGGCACCTGGAGGTGTTTGGGTTTGTCCTGGGTTTGTTTGGGAGGTCACCTGGGCACACCTGGAAAGGTTTGGGGTCATTCCGAGGTGTAAGGGAGGGTTCTGGGGGCACCTGGAGGTGTTTGGGGTTGTCCTGGGGTTGTTTCGGAGGTCACCTGGGAGGGTTTGGGAGGAGTTTGGGATCAGTGGGGTGGAGCTGGGGGCACCTGGAGGTGTTTGGGGTTATCCTGGGGTTGTGTTGGAGCTCACCTGGGCACAGCTGGGAACACCTGGGAGGGTTTGGGAGGAGTTTGGGGTCAGTGGGGTGGAGCTGGGGGCACCTGGAGGTGACTGGGAGAGGTTTGGGGTCCAGGGCATGGACCTGGAGCTCACCTGGGCACACCTGGAGAGGTTTGGGGTCATTCCGAGGTGCAAGGGAGGGTTCTGGGGGCACCTGGAGGTGTTTGGGGTTGTTTGGGAGGTCACCTGGGCACACCTGGAAAGGTTTGGGAGAGGTTTGGGGTCATTCCAAGGTGCAAGGGAGGGTTCTGGGGGCACCTGGAGGTGTTTGGGGTTGTTTGGGAGCTCACCTGGGCACACCTGGAAAGGTTTGGGGTCATTCTGAGGTGTAAGGGAGGGTTCTGGGGGCACCTGGAGGTGTTTGGAGTTGTTTGGGAGGTCACCTGAGCACACCTGGAGAGGTTTGGGGTCATTCTGAGGTGCAAGGGAGGGTTCTGGGGGCACCTGGAGGTGTTTGGGGTTGTTTGGGAGGTCACCTGGGCACACCTGGAAAGGTTTGGGAGAGGTTTGGGGTCATTCCAAGGTGCAAGGGAGGGTTCTGGGGGCACCTGGAGGTGTTTGGGGTTGTTTGGGAGCTCACCTGGGCACACCTGGAAAGGTTTGGGGTCATTCCGAGGTGCAAGAGAAAGTTTTGGGGGCACCTGGAGGTGTTTGGGTTTGTCCTGGGTTTGTTTGGGAGGTCACCTGGGCACACCTGGAAAGGTTTGGGGTCATTCCGAGGTGTAAGGGAGGGTTCTGGGGGCACCTGGAGGTGTTTGGGGTTGTCCTGGGGTTGTTTCGGAGGTCACCTGGGAGGGTTTGGGAGGAGTTTGGGATCAGTGGGGTGGAGCTGGGGGCACCTGGAGGTGTTTGGGGTTATCCTGGGGTTGTGTTGGAGATCACCTGGGCACAGCTGGGGACACCTGGGAGGGTTTTGGAGGAGTTTGGGATCAGTGGGGTGAAGCTGGGGGCACCTGGAGGTGACTGGGAGAGGTTTGGGGTCCAGGGCATGGACCTGGAGCTCACCTGGGCACACCTGGAGAGGTTTGGGGTCATTCCGAGGTGCAAGGGAGGGTTCTGGGGGCACCTGGAGGTGTTTGGGGTTGTTTGGGAGGTCACCTGAGCACACCTGGAAAGGTTTGGGAGAGGTTTGGGGTCATTCTGAGGTGCAAGGGAGGGTTCTGTGGGCACCTGGAGGTGTTTGGGGTTGTTTGGGAGGTCACCTGGGCACACCTGGAAAGGTTTGGGAGAGGTTTGGGGTCATTCTGAGGTGCAAGGGAGGGTTCTGGGGGCACCTGGAGGTGTTTGGGGTTGTTTGGGAGGTCACCTGGGCACAGCTGGGAACACCTGGGAGGGTTTGGGAGGAGTTTGGGATCAGTGGGGTGGAGCTGGGGGCACCTGGAGGTGTTTGGGGTCATCCTGGGGTTGTTTGGGAGGTCACCTGGGCACAGCTGGGAACACTTGGGAGGAGTTTGGGGTCAGTGGGGTGGAGCTGAGGGCACCTGGAGGTGACTGGGAGAGGTTTGGGGTCCAGGGCATGGACCTGGAGCTCACCTGGGCACACCTGGAAAGGTTTGGGGTCATTCCGAGGTACAAGGGAGGGTTCTGGGGGCACCTGGAGGTGTTTGGGGTCATCCTGGGGTTGTTTTGGAGGTCACCTGGGCACACCTGGGAGGGTTTGGGAGGAGTTTGGGATCAATGGGGTGGAGCTGGGGGCATCTGGATGTGATTGGGAGAGGTTTGGAGCTCCAGGGCATGGACCTGGAGCTCACCTGGGCACACCTGGACACACCTGGGCTCATGCACGGGATGTTCCTGGTGACTCTTGGTGACCCCTGGGAGGTCCCAGGTGACCTCTTGGAGGTCCCCGGCCGTTTTTGGTGTCTCCAGGTGTGCTCACCTGTCCTCACCTGTCCTCCCGTGCCGCCCTGCAGGAGCACAAGGTGCTGCTGACGGGGACGCCGCTGCAGAACACGGTGGAGGAGCTCTTCAGCCTCCTGCACTTCCTGGAGCCCGCCCAGTTCCCCTCCGAGGCCGAGTTCCTCAAGGATTTCGGGGACCTCAAAACCGAGGAGCAGGTGAGGGGGACACCTGGGCACACCTGGGAGGGGTTCCGGGGTCACCTGGACACACCTGGACACACCTGGGCACACCTGGGAGGGGTTTCGGGGTCACCTGGGTACATCTGGGAGGGGTTCCGGGGTCACCTGGACACACCTGGGCACAGCTGGGAGGGGTTCCGGGGTCACCTGGACACACCTGGGCACACCTGGGAGGGGTTTCAGGGTCACGTGGGCACACCTGGGAGGGGTTTCGGGGTCACCTGGACACACCTGGGCACACCTGGGAGGGGTTTCGGGGTCACCTGGGCAGCATTGGGAGATGGGGAAAGGACCGGGAGTGTTCAGGTCTTTGAGGCTGGGGGACTCGGCGGTCACCTGGGGGGCGTGGGGGTCACCTGGGGGGCGTGGGGGTCACTTGGGGGTTGTGGGGGTCACCTGTAGAAGGTTTTGGATGCTGTGGTGGTCGCCCAGAGCTCTTGGCCATCGTCTTGTGGTCACTCGTAGAGCTCCGTGCTCACCTGGAGCTCACCTGGAGCTCACCTGGAGCACTCCCCACCATCCTCACTGCCCTCACAGAGTCCCCAAATTCCCCTCCGACACCTCCCAGGTGTCTCCAGGTGCCCCCAGATGTCCCCAGCTCCCCCCAGGTGCCCCCAGGAGTACTGAGCTGTCCTCAGGTGTGACCAGCTGTCCCCAAACCTCCTTGGAGCTGTCCTTAGGTGCCCCCAGCTTCCTTCAGGTGTCCCCAGGTGTCCCCAGGTCCCCCCAGGTGCCCCCTGC
Organism: Cyanocitta stelleri; assembly: GCA_026167965.1. Classification (NCBI taxonomy): domain Eukaryota; kingdom Metazoa; phylum Chordata; class Aves; order Passeriformes; family Corvidae; genus Cyanocitta; species Cyanocitta stelleri. Next base: position 121,018 of record JANXIP010000230.1, read on the forward strand.
TCCCTCCAGCTGCCCTCAGGTGCCCCCAGGTGCCCCCAGCTCCCCCCACATGTCCCCAGCTCTCCCCAGGTGTCCCCAGATATCCCCAGGTCCCCCCAGTTGCCCCCAGCTCCTCCCAGGTGTCCCCAGGTGTCCCCAGGAGCCCCCAGGTGCCCCCAGCTCCTCCCAGGTGCCCCTAGGTGCCCCCAGGTGTCCCCAGCTCCCCCCACGTGTCCCCAGGTGCCCCCAGTTGCCCCCAGCTCCTCCCCAGGTGCCCCCAGCTCCCCTGAGCTCCCCCCAGGTGTCTCCAGGTGCCCCCAGCTCCCCCCAGGTGTCCCCAGCTCCTCCCAGTTGCCCCCAGGTGCCCCCAGGTGTGCCCAGCTCCCCCCAGGTGCCCTTAGGTGTCTCCAGCTCCCCCCAGCTCCCCCCAGGTGCCCCCAGCTCCCCCCAGGTGCCCCCAGCTCCTCCCAGGAGCCCCCAGGAGCCCCCAGCTCCCCCCAGGTGCCCCCAGCTCCCCCCAGGTACCCCCAGGTGTCTCCAGCTGCCCCCAGGTGCCCCCAGCTCCCCCCAGGTGCCCCCAGGTGAGCCCCGTTGCGCTGGGCCCGCAGGTGCAGAAGCTGCAGGCGCTGCTGAAGCCGATGATGCTGCGGCGGCTGAAGGAGGACGTGGAGAAGAACCTGGCGCCCAAGCAGGAGACCATCATCGAGGTGGAGCTGACCAACGCCCAGAAGCGCCTGTACCGCGCCATCCTGGAGCGCAACTTCGCCTACCTGGCGCGGGGGGCGGGGCACGGCAACGTGCCCAACCTGCTCAACACCATGATGGAGCTGCGCAAGTGCTGCAACCACCCCTACCTCATCAACGGTGAGCGGGGGGTCACCTGGGGGACACACCTGGGGGACACACCTGGGGGTCACACCTGGGACACACCTGGGGGGTCACACCTGGGGGGACACACCTGGGGGGACACACCTGGGGGTCACACCTGGGGGAACACCTGGGGGGACACACCTGGGGGGACACACCTGGGGGGGTCACACCTGGGGGGACACACCTGGGGGGACACACCTGGGGGGACACACCTGGGACACACCTGGGGGGTCACACCTGGGGGGACACACCTGGGGGGACACACCTGGGGGGTCACACCTGGGGGGACACACCTGGGGGGACACACCTGGAGGTCACACCTGGGGGGACACACCTGGGGGGACACACCTGGGGGGGTCACACCTGGGGGTCACACCTGGGGGGACACACCTGGGGGGACACACCTGGGACACACCTGGGGGGTCACACCTGGGGGGACACACCTGGGGGGACACACCTGGGGGTCACACCTGGGGGGACACACCTGGGGGGACACACCTGGGGGGGTCACACCTGGGGGGACACACCTGGGGGAACACCTGGGGGGTCACACCTGGGACACACCTGGGACACACCTGGGGGTCACACCTGGGACACACCTGGGGGTCACACCTGGGGGGTCACACCTGGGGGAACACCTAGGGGGTCACACCTGGGGGGACACACCTGGGGGACACACCTGGGGGAACACCTGGGGGGACACACCTGGGACACACCTGGGACACACCTGGGGGACACACCTGGGGGGGCACACCTGGGGGGGACACACCTGGGACACACGTGGGGGGACAGCTGGGGGGTCACACCTGGGGGGATGCACCTGGGGGGACACAACTGGGACACACCCGGGGGGTCACACCTGGGACACACCTGGGGGGACACACCTGGGGGGACACTTGGGGGGACACACCTGGGACACACCTGGGGGGGTCACACCTGGGGGGTCACACCTGGGACACACCTGGGGGGACACACCTGGGACACACCTGGGGGGTCACACCTGGGGGGACACACCTGGGACGCACCTGGGGGGACACACTTGGGGGGACAGCTGGGCTAGCTGGAGGCTCATGTGGGACACACCTGGGAGATTTGGGATACTTGGGGGCACCTGGGGACACACCTGGGGGGAACTGAGAGCACCTGGGGACACCTGGGCGGTGCTGCAACCACCCCCATGTCATCAGTGGTGAGCAGGACGTGCCTGGTGGTCACTGGTGGTCACTGGTGGTCACTGGTGGTCACTGGTGGAAGCTGCTGTAGGCCATGGGGGTCAGCTGGAGAGTTCAGTGATTGTTTGGAGGAACTGTTGGTGGTCACCTGGTGGTCATGTGGGTCACTTGAGGGTCACCTGAGGGTCTTGGTGGTCACCTGGAGAGGGCCTTGGAGGCCCCAGGGAGGCCACAGTGGTCACTCGGAGCAGCTGTTGGTGGTCACGGTGGCTACCTAATGGTCACTCGGTGGTCATGGTGCTCGCCTGGAGATTTTAGTGGTCACTTGGGGGAAGTGCTGGTGGTCACTTGATGGTCACTGGTGGTCATCTAGCGACCACAGCGCTTCCCTGAAGGCTGCAGTGGTCACCTGGAGATCTCAGTGGTCCCTTGGAGGATCTGCTGCGGACCGCGAGCAGTCACCGGTGGTCACCTGGAGGTCACCGGTGGTCACCCAGTGGTCACCTGCCGCTCCCTCGTCCCGCAGGCGCGGAGGAGCAGATCGTGGCCGAGCTGCGGGAGTCGCTGCCCACGCCGGCGCCGCCGGACCTGGCGCTCCAGGCCCTGGTGCGCTCGGCCGGGAAGCTCGTGCTGCTGGACAAGCTCCTGCCGCGGCTGCGCGCCGGCGGCCACAAGGTGCTGGTGTTCTCCCAGATGGTGCGGTGCCTGGACATCCTGGAGGACTACCTCATCCAGAAACGGTGGGGGTTCGGGGCGAAAAACGGGGGTTTTGGGAAAAAAAACGGGGGAAAATGGGGATTTTTGGTGTTTTGGGGAGGAAAGCGGGGAGAAAACGAGGGTTTGGGGAGAAAATAGAGGGTTTGGGGTCTGGGAAGTGGGAATGGTGTGTTGGAGGACTTTGTCGTCCAGAAGAAAAGGGATTTCAGGGAAAAAATTGGGGATTTGAGGGAAAATGAGTCAAGTTGGGTGGAAACCGCGGGATTTGGGGGGGAAAAAAGGGATTTCTGGGGTTGTGGGATGTGGGAATGGGGTTTTGGGATGTCCAGGCTGTTGAGGAGGTCCATGGAGGTGGTTTGGGGACCTCAGGGACCTCGATGTCCGACGGGAAGGAGGTTCTGGGGACCATCAGGACCTTGAGGAGCACCATGAAGGTCTTGGGGGACTTTGGGGACCTCGGTGTCCCCCACGGGAGCGTTTGGGGACCTCCACAAAGGCGATTCTGGGTCCTCAACATTCCCCATGAAGCTCTTTGGGGACTTCCACGTTCCCAGTTGTGGTTCCTGGCGTTGTTATGGACCTCGGGGTCCTCAACGTTCTCCGTGAACCTCTTTGAGGCCTTGGGCGACCCCGATGTCCCCGATGGCGGCTCCCGGCGTCGTTACGGACCTCAGGAGCCCGGCGGTGGCCGTGGCCCGGCCCTGACCGCCCCCGCGTCCCCCCCAGGTACCCATACGAGCGCATCGACGGCCGCGTCCGCGGGAACCTGCGGCAGGCGGCCATCGACCGCTTCAGCCGGCCCGACTCGGACCGCTTCGTGTTCCTGCTGTGCACCCGCGCCGGCGGCCTCGGCATCAACCTGACGGCCGCCGACACCTGCATCATCTTTGACTCCGACTGGAACCCCCAGAACGACCTCCAGGTGCGGGATGAGGCCTTGGGGTGGGGTACCTACCAAGGGTTGGAGGTCGTGGGATGGGGTTGGGGGTTGTGGGATGGGTTGTCCAAGGGCTGAGGATCACGGAGCAGGTTCTACCAAGGTTTGGGGGTCACAGCATGAGGCTGGAGGTCACAGGATGGATCTACCAAGGTTTGGGGGTCACAGGATGAGGCTGGAGGTCATGGGATGGATTTACCAAGGTTTGGGGGTCACAGGATGAAGCTGGAGGTCATGGGATGGATCTACCAAGGTCTGGGGGTCACGGGGTGAGGTTCGAGGTCATGGGATGGATCTACCAAGGTTTGGGGGTCACGGGGTGAAGTTGGAGGTCATGGGATGGATCTACCAAGGTTTGGGGGTTACAGGATGAGGCTGGAGGTTATGGGATGGATCTACCAAGGTTTGGGGATCATGGGATGAGGTTCTCCAGGCTTTGAAGGTCATGGGATGGGATCTTCCAAGAGCTGGAGACCGTGGGACTCATTGGTGCTCGTGGGATGGGCTCGGACGGTCGTGGCCGCCTCCACGGCCACCCCGCGGTCCCCCGGGTGACGTCACCGCGTCCCCGCAGGCGCAGGCGCGGTGCCACCGCATCGGGCAGAGCAAGGCGGTGAAGGTCTATCGGCTCATCACCCGCAACTCCTACGAGCGCGAGATGTTCGACAAGGCCAGCCTGAAACTTGGCCTGGACAAGGCCGTGCTGCAGTCCATGAGCGGCCGCGAGGGCAACATCACCGGGGTCAGCGGTCATCTAGGCTCAGGGGTGGTCGTGGGTGGGCTCTACCAAGGGTTGGACACTGCGAAGTCGAGGTTCTCCACAGTGAGGTTCTCCAAGTTCTGAAGACTGCGAAGTGGAGGTTCTTCAAGTTGGATGCGTTGCCCAAGGAATTTGGGGTTTGTGGATGCCAAAGTTGAGGTTGTCCCAGTTGAGGTTGTCCCAGTTGAGATTCTCCCAGTTGAGATTCTCCAAGTTGAGGTTCTCCCAGTTGAGGTTCTGCTAGTTGAGGTTCTCCGAGTTGAGGTTGTCCCAGTTGAGGTTGTCCCAGTTGAGGTTCTCCCAGTTGAGATTCTCCAAGTTGAGATTCTCCAAGTTGAGATTCTCCCAGTTGAGGTTCTCCCAGTTGAGGTTGTCCCAGTTGAGGTTCTCCCAGTTGAGATTCTCCAAGTTGAGGTTCTCCCTGTTGAGGTTGTCCCAGTTGAGGTTCTCCCAGTTGAGGTTCTCGCAGTTGAGGTTCTCCCGGTTGCATTTTCCAAGGAAGTTTGGCGTTTCCCAAGGAACTTCTCCATTTCCCAGATCCAGCAGTTCTCCAAGAAGGAGATTGAGGACCTCCTGCGCAAGGGCGCCTACGCCGCCATCATGGACGAGGATGACGAGGGCGCCAAGTTCTGCGAGGAGGACATCGACCAGATCCTGCTGCGCCGCACCACCACCATCACCATCGAGAGTGAGGGCAAGGGCTCCACCTTCGCCAAGGTGCGCCCACGGGCGGGGCCGGGCGGCCGTGGAGAAGGTTGGGGGGTGTAGGTGCTCTTGGGTGGCCACCATGGAGGTTCTCGGGGCAGGTAGAGACCCCGAATCCAGGTCCACGTGGCTTTGGGTGGCCACCACGGAGGTTCTTGAAGCCCAAATGGAGGTCCGGGTGACCTTTGGTGGCCCTGGAGAAGGTCCAGGCGTGCCCCGGTGTCCCCACCCCAGCCCAGCTGACCGCTCCCCTCCCCCAGGCCAGCTTCGTGGCCTCGGAGAACCGCACGGACATCGCACTGGACGACCCCAACTTCTGGCAGAAGTGGGCCAAGAAGGCCGACCTGGACCTGGACCTGCTCAACAGCAAGGTGGGGTCACCCGGAGGGGTCCCCGGGGCTGGGGTGGGGTCAGCCGGGGGTCGCTGACCGCCGCCTGCCCGCCCGCAGAACACGCTGGTCATCGACACGCCGCGCGTGCGGAAGCAGACGCGCCACTTCAGCACGCTGCGCGACGACGACCTGGTGGAGTTCTCGGACCTGGACAGCGACGACGACCTGGACAGGCTGGACAGGGCCACGAGGTCGCGGCGGGGTCACCACGGCGGCGGTCACCACCACGGTCACCACCACCACGCCCCGCCGGCCGCGCCGGCCGCGCCGCAGCCGTTCGGGAGGAGCGACTGCTTCCGCGTGGAGAAACACCTGATGGTCTATGGGTGGGTGGGGGCGCCCGGGCGGGGCCGCGGTGGCCGTGGGGTGGGGTGGGGGTTGACCTCTCGTTGACCCCGCGTTGGCCGATGTCTTTGCTTGAGTGCTCAGTGGCGTGCGGTCGGCGCCGTTGGTCGTGCGTTGACTTGGCATTCGCCCCATTGACCCCGCTGACCCTTGATGACCTCAGCGCGCCCCCGTTGACCCCGTTGACCCCCCATTGGTTCCCCATTGACTCGGCGTTGACCGTTGTCGACCCCGTGTCCTTCACTGATGCCCCGTTGACCCCAACATCCCCCACTGACCCCGTTGACCTCGCATTGACCCAATTGATCTTCTATTGACCCTACTGATGTCCCATTGATCCTATTGGCCCCTCATTGACCCTATTGATCTCCCATTGCCCTCCTATTGACCCCGTTGACCTTCTATTGACCCCATTGGCCCCCCACTGATCTCCTTGACCTCCCATTGACCTTCCATTGACCCCATTGGCCGCCAGTTAACCCCATTGCCCTCCCATTGACCCCATTGCCCTCCTATTGACCTCATTGACCTCCCATTGACCTTCCATTGATCCTATTGGCCGCCAGTTAACCCCACTGACCACCCATTGACCCCATTGGCCCCCTGTTGACCCTATTGGCCCTCCATTAACCCTATTGACCTCCCATTGGCCACCCATTGACCCCGTTGACCTTCCATTGACCCCATTGGCCCCCTGTTGACTCCATTGACCTTCCATTGGCCCCCCATTGGCCCCCCATTGACCCCATTGACCTCCCATTGACCCTATTGGCTCCCTATTGTCCCCATTGACCCCATTGGCCCCCCATCGACCCCATTGACCTCCCATTGACCCTATTGGCCCTCCATTGTCCCCATTGACCCCATTGACCTTCCATTGGTCCCATTGACCTCCCATTGGTCCTCCATTGACCCTGTTGACTCCATTGCCCTCCTGTTGACCCCACTGACGTTCCGTTGTCCCCATTGACCTCCTATTGGCTCCCCGTTGACCCCATTGACCTTCCATTGGCCCCATTGACCTCCTATTGACCCCATTGACCTTCCATTGGCCCCATTGACCTCCATTGGCCCTCCATTGTCCCCATTGACCCCCTATTGACCCCAGTGACTTTCTATGGGCCCTATTGACTTCCATTGGCTCTCCATTGTCCTTCCATTGACCCCATTGGCCCCCCATTGACCCCGTTGACCTCCCATTGACCCCGTTGACCTCCCATTGACCCTATTGGCCCTCCATTGTCCCCATTGACCCCATTGGCCCCCCATTGACCCCATTGACCTTCCATTGGCCCCATTGACCTCCATTGGCTCCCCATTGTCCTTCCATTGACCCCATTGGCCCCCCATTGACCCCATTGACCTTCCATTGGTCCCATTGACCTCCCGTTGGCCCTCCATTGGCCCCGTTGACCCCATTGCCTTCCTATTGACCCCATTGACCTTCCATTGGCCCCATTGACCTCCCATTGGTCCCCCACTGACCCCATTGACCTTCCATTGGCCCCATTGACCTCCCATTGGTCCTCCATTGTCCCCATTGACCCCATTGCCTTCCATTGACCCCATTGACCTTCCATTGACCCCATTGACCTTCCATTGGCCCCATTGACGTCCCATTGGTCCCCCACTGACCCCGTTGACCTCCCGCTGCCCCCGCTGACCGCTCGCTGACCGCTCAGGTGGGGCCGCTGGCGGGAGCTGGCGGCGCAGGGCCGGTTCAAGCGGCGCCTGTCGGAGCGCGACGTGGAGGGGCTGAGCCGCGCCATCGTCCTCTTCTGCCTGCTGCACTTCCGCGGCGACGACGGCGTCCGCGCCTTCGCCTGGGCCCCTGCTGGCCCCGCCCGAGAACGGCCGCGCCCGCCCCGCGCTCGGCCACCCCGGTGAGGGGCACCGCGGCGGGGGGATCGGGGGCTTCGGGGTCATCCCAGGGCTCTTTGGGGTCATCCGAGGATGGGGTTTGGGGTCTTTGAGGCATTCGGGGTCTTCCGCGGGAGGTTCTGGGGATCGTGGAGGTCGTTGGGATCACCCAAGGGAGGTTTTGGAGACCCTTGGGGTCGTCCTGGGGTGGTTTTGGGGTTTTTGGGGGTCTTTGGGGTCATCCGGGGGAGGTCTGGGACCACCCCAGGGAAGTGTTGGGAGTCCTTGGGGGGTTTTGGGGTCATCCGGGGAGGACTTGGGGGTCTCTGGGGCCACCTAATGAAGGTTTTGGGTGGGTTTGGAGCCTTTAGGGTCATTCTGGGGGGGTTTTGGGATCATTCTGGGGTGGTTTTGGGATCATTCTGGAGTGGTTTTGCGATCATTCTGGGGGGGTTTTGGGGCCATCAGGGTCATTCTGGGGTGGTTTTGGGGCCCTTGGGACCATTCTGGAGTGGTTTTGGGGGTTTTTGGGGTCATTCTGGCGTGGTTTTGGGGGTCATTCATTCGGTGATCTTCATGCTTCTCCCACCCCACTTTGTGCCCATCCCACCCAATCCTGTGCCCGTCCCACCCCATTCCGTGCCCATCCCACCCTACCCCATGCCCATCCCACCCCATTCCGTGCCCATCCCACCCCATTGCCTGCCCATCCCACCCCATTCCGTGCCCATCCCACCCTACCCCATGCCCATCCCACCCCATTCCGTGCCCATCCCACCCCATTCCCTGCCCATCCCACCCCATTCCATTCCCATCCCACCCCATTTTTATGCCCGTCCCACCCCACTCCGTGCCCATCCCACCCCATTCCATTCCCATCCCACCCCATCCCGTGCCCATCCCACCCCATCCCGTGCCCATCCCACCCCGTTCCCTGCCCACCCCATTCCCTGCCCATCCCACCCCATTCCCTGCCCGTCCCACCCCACTCCGTGCCCATCCCACCCCATTCCCTGCCCATCCCACCCCATCCCCTGCCCATCCCACCCCATTCCGTGCCCATCCCACCCCACTCCGTGCCCATCCCACCCCACTCCCATTCCCATCCCACCCCATCCCATGCCCATCCCATTCCCTGCCCATCCCACCCCATCCCGTGCCCATCCCACCCCACTCCGTGCCCACCCCATTCCCTGCCCATCCCACCCCATTCCCTGCCCATCCCAACCCCATCCCGTGCCCGTCCCACCCCATCCCATGCCCATCCCACCCCATTTTATGGCCGTCCCACCCCATTCCATTCCCATCCCACCCCGTTCCCGTGCCCATCCCACCCCACTCCGTGCCCCTCCCACCCCATCCGGATCCCCTCGTGTTTCTCCACCCCTCGTCCGGCCCCGCTGACCGCCGGCCCCGTGTCCCCCCAGGCGCGGCCGCGGTGCCGCCGCTGCCCCGTGGCCGCAAGGGCAAGAAGCCGCCCAAGGAGCCCAGCGGGGCCGAGTGGCTGCGGCGCCACGAGCCCGAGGCGCTGCTGCAGGACGAGGGCTACCGCAAGCACCTGCGCCACCAGAGCAGCAAGTGCGGCCCGCCGCGGGGCTTTGGGGTTTGGGGCTTTTTTGTGGGGTTTTGGGGGTTTTTTTGTAGGATTTGGGGGGTTTTTTTGGGGTTTTTTTGGGGGTTTTTTGGGGTTTTTTTAGGGTTTTTTTTAGGGTTTTTTTGGAGGGGGTTTTGCGGAGTTTTGGGGGGTTTTAGGGGTTTTTGTGGGGCTTTGTGGGTTTCCTGGGTTTTTTATGGGGTTTTTTTTGGGGGGTGTCAGGGGTTTTGTGGGGTTTTGGGAGGGGGTTGTGGGGGGTTGTGGGCGGTTTTGTGGGATTTGGGCGATTTTTTGTGGGGTTTGGGGGGTTTTTGTGGGGTTTTGGGGTTTTTTTTGTAGGATTTTGGGGTTTTTTGGGGTTTTTTTGGGTTTTTTTTTGGGGGGGGGTTTATGGAGTTTTGGGGGGTTTTGGAGGCTTTTGGGGGGTTTTAGGGGTTTTTGTGGGGTTTTGTGGGGTTTCCTGGTTTTTGTGGGGTTTTTTTTTTGGGGGGTGTCAGGGGTTTTGTGGGGTTTTGGGAGGGGGTTGTGGGGGGTTGTGGGCGGTTTTGTGGGATTTGGGCGATTTTTTGTGGGGTTTGGGGGGTTTTTGTGGGGTTTTGGGGTTTTTTTTGTAGGATTTGGGGGGTTTTTTTGGGGTTTTTTTAGGGTTTTTTTAGGGTTTTTTTGGAGGGGGGTTTTTGCGGAGTTTTGGGGGGTTTTAGGGGTTTTTGTGGGGTTTTTTTTTTGGGGGGTGTCAGGGGTTTTGTGGGGTTTTGGGAGGGGGTTGTGGGGGGTTGTGGGTGGTTTTGTGGGATTTGGGCGATTTTTTGTGGGGTTTGGGGGGTTTTTGTGGGGTTTTGGGTTTTTTTTTGTAGGATTTTTGGGGTTTTTTGGGGGTTTTTTTGGGGTTTTTTTGGGGGGGGTTTATGGAGTTTTGGGGGGTTTTGGAGGCTTTTGGGGGGTTTTTGTGGGGTTTTGTGGGGTTTCCTGGGTTTTTGTGGGTTTTTTTTTTTGGGGGGTGTCAGGGGTTTTGTGGGGTTTTGGGAGGGGGTTGTGGGGGGTTGTGGGTGGTTTTGTGGGATTTGGGCGATTTTTTGTGGGGTTTGGGGGGTTTTTGTGGGGTTTTGGGGTTTTTTTTGTAGGATTTTGGGGTTTTTTGGGGTTTTTTTTAGGGTTTTTTTGGGGGGGGTTTATGGAGTTTTGGGGGGTTTTGGAGGCTTTTGGGGGATTTTAGGGGTTTTTGTGGGGTTTTGTGGGGTTTCCTGGGTTTTTGTGGGGTTTTTTTTTTGGGGGGTGTCAGGGGTTTTGTGGGGTTTTGGGAGGGGGTTGTGGGGGGTTGTGGGCGGTTTTGTGGGATTTGGGCGATTTTTTGTGGGGTTTGGGGGGTTTTTGTGGGGTTTTGGGGTTTTTTTTGTAGGATTTTGGGGGGTATTTTGGGGGTTTTTTTGGGGTTTTTTTAGGGTTTTTTTGGGTTTTTTTGGGGGTTTTTTTAGGGTTTTTTTAGGGTTTTTTTGGAGGGGGGTTTTGTGGAGTTTTGGGGGGTGTTAGGGGTTTTTGTGGGGTTTTGTGGGGTTTCCTGGGTTTTTTGTGGGGTTTTTTTTGGGGGGTGTCAGGGGTTTTGTGGGGTTTTGGGAGGGGGTTGTGGGGGGTTGTGGGCGGTTTTTGTGGGATTTGGGCGATTTTTTGTGGGGTTTGGGGGTTTTTTTGGGGGGTTTTGGGGGGTTTTTGATGGGGTCTGGGGGGGTTTTTGTGGGGTTTTGGGAGGGGGTTGTGGGGGGTTGTGGGCAGTTTTGTGGGTTTTGGGGGTTTTTTTGTGGGGTTCTGGGGGTTTTGTGGGGTTTTGGGTTTTTTTTCTGGGATTTTGGGGGTTGTTTTGAGGCTTTGGGTTTTTTTTCTGGGATTTCAGGTATTTTTGTGAGGTTTCCATTTTTTTTTTTGTGGGATTTCGGGGTTTTTTTGTGGGATTTTGGTTTTTTTTCTGGGATTTTGGGGTGTTTTTGTGGCGTTTTGGGGTTTTTGTGAGGCTTTGAGGTTTTTTTATGGGATTTCGGGTTTTTGTGGGGTTTTGAGTTTTTAGTGGGATTTTTCTGTGGGATTTTGGAGGGGTTTTGTGGGATTTTGGGGGGGTTTTGTGGGATTTTGAGGGGGGTTTGTGGGATTTTGGGGTATTCTGTGGGATTTTGGGTTTTTGGTGAGTTTCAGGGTTCTGGTGGTGGGGTTTTTTTTGGGGGGGCTTTGCCCAAATCCCGCTGTTTTCAGGGTGCTGCTGAGGGTCCGGATGCTCTACTTCCTGCGCCACGAGGTCATCGGCGACCAGGCCGAGAAGGTCCTGGCAGGGGCGAGCGCCAGGTGAGGCTTTTTGGGGCTTTTTCACGGGGTTTTGGGCTTTCCCGAGGGGTTTTTTGGGGGGGAGGGTTCGGACCCCGTTTTGGGGTGGTTTGAGGAGGTTTATGGTGGGGGGAGGTTTGGAGATTTGGGGGGGATTTATGGGGTTTTTTTTTGGGCGGTTTGGGGGATTTTGGGAGGGGTTTGGGGGATTTTGGGAGGGATTTTGGAGATTTTGGGAGGGATTTGGGGGATTTTGGGGGATTTTGGGAGGGATTTTGGGGGATTTTGGGAGGGGTTCGGGGAATTCTGGGAGGGGTTTGGGGGATTTTGGGAGGGGTTTGGGGGGTTTGGGAGGGATTTGGGGGGATTTTGGGAGGGTTTTGGGGATTTTGGGAGGGGTTTGGGGAATTCTGGGAGGGGTTTGGGGGATTTTGGGAGGGGTTTGGGGGGATTATGGGAGGGGTTTGGGGGATTTTGGGAGGGGTTTGGGGATTTTGGGAGGGGTTTGGGGGGTTGGGAGGGATTTGGGGGATTTTGGGAGGGATTTTGGAGATTTTGGGGGGTTTGGGGGATTTTGGGAGGGGTTTGGGGGATTTTGGGAGGGGTTTGGGGGATTTTGGAGAATTCAGGGGCGTTTTGGGGTGGTTTGGGGGGTCTTTGGGGCAGTTCTGGTGCAGTTTTTGGGTTTTTTTATGGGGGATTTGGGGGGATCTGGGGCTTTCCAGCCCCGTTTTTTGGGTTGGTTTCAGTCAATTCCACCCCATTTCGGTGGTCTGACCCCGTTTTCTGGTGTTCCCCCCCCGCCCCGTTTTTGGGGTCCCCCGCCCCGTTTTTGGGGTCCCCAGCGATGTCCACATCTGGTTCCCGCTGCTGGAGCAGCTGGAGGTGCCCACGGCCTGGTGGGACCCCGAGGCCGACAAGTCCCTGCTCATCGGGGTCTTCAAGCACGGTATTGGGGCCAATTCCGGGGCTTTTGGGGTTTCTGGGGGGGTCTGGGGGATTTGAGGGGTCTTGAGACGTTTTTTGGGGTGGTTTGGGTGGTTTTGGGGTGTCTGGAGGGGGAGTGAGGAGGTTGGGGGGAGGATTTTGGGGTGTTTTCCGTGCGTTCCGGGGGGGGTTTTGTGGGGTTTTTTTGCTGTTTCGGGGTCGTTTCGGGGCCGTTGTGGTGGCGAATTTGGGGTGTTTAGGGTTGTTTTTGCAGGTTCCGCCGTTTTTGCGACATTTTAGGTGATTTTGGGGTGGTTTTGGGGTTTTTAGGGTACGAGAGCCCCCACACGACGAGGGCAGGCTCCGCCCTGCGTTTTGGGGTTATTTTGGGTGTGTTTGGGGCTGTTTTGATGGGGTTTTTTTGCTGTTTTTGGGTCACTGGAGTCGGTTTTGGGGCGGTTTTGGGGTTTTTAGGGTACGAGCGGTACCACAACCATGCGGGCAGACCCCGCCCTGTGTTTCCTGGCCAAGGCCGGCGGTCCCGATGCCACGGCCGTGGCGGCCGAGCAGCGCCTGGAGGGGCCCGAGGGGTGAGCGGGGGGAAGACCCCAAAATTGGGGGAGGTTTGGGGGAATTTGGGGAGGTTTGGGGGAATTTGGGGGAGGTTTGCGATGAATTTGGGGAGGTTTGGGATGGTTTTGGGGAGGTTTGGGGGAATTTGGGGTGGTTTGGGGGAATTTGGGGGAGGTTTGGGATGGTTTTGGGGGAGGTTTGGGGGAATTTGGGGAGGTTTGGGAATGGTTTTGGGGAGGTTTGGGAGAATTTGGGGGAGGTTTGGGGGAATTTGGGGAGGTTTGGGATGAATTTGGGGAGGTTTGGGGGAATTTGGGTGGTTTGGGGGAGGTTTGGGATGGTTTTTGGGGTGGTTTGGAGGAATTTGGGGAGGTTTGGGGGAATTTGGGGAGGTTTGGGATGAATTTGGGGAGGTTTGGGGGAATTCGGGGTGGTTTGGGGGAGGTTTGGGATGAATTTGGGGAGGTTTGGGGGAATTTGGGGGAGGTTTGGGATGAATTTGGGGAGGTTTGGGATGGTGTTGGGGAGGTTTGGGATGGTTTGGGGGAGGTTTGGGATGGTTTTGGGGTGGTTTGGAGGAATTTGGGGAGGTTTGCGGGAATTTGGGGAGGTTTGGGATGAATTTGGGGAGGTTTGGGATGAATTTGGGGAGTTTTTGGGGAATTTGGGGAGGTTTTGGGTGGTTTTGGGGAATTTGGGGTGGTTTTGGGGTGGTTTGGGATGGTTTTGGTGAGGTTTGGGATGGTTTTGGGGTGGTTTTGGGTGTATTTGAGGTGGTTTCAGGGGGATTTTTGGGGGAATTCGGGGTGGTTTTGGGTGAATTTCGAGCTGGTTTTGGGGTGGTTTGAGGAATTCTGGGTTTGGAGCCGTCCTGGGATCCCCAGACCCCCCAAATTTGGGGATTTCCCCCCAAAGCAGGGTGCCCCTGATGACCCAGCCATGCTAATACCGACCGGCCCCGGCCGGGCTGAGTTCAGCTCCGGGGCTGAGGCACCCCCGGCGTTCTGGGCCGGATTCCCGGGATTTTGGGTCTGCCCCGGTGCTTCCGGGCTGAATCCGGGCAGGTTTGGGGTGAATTCAGGGAGTTTTGGGGTCTCCCCAGGGCTGATTTCGACAAAGACCCCGAGGACCCCCGAGTACAAACCCCTCCAGGGGGGCGGCGAGGAGGTAAAAAAAAAAAGGGGGGGAAAATCCCCCGAAAACCCCCAAATTCCCAGGTTTTGTCCCCAAAATTCCCATTTTTGGGGGGGGGGGGTTTTGGGGGACTTTGGTGACCCCATGACCCCCCCAGAGTGACCCCCTGGCCGGGCTGGACGAGGAGATCTCGGTGGTGGATGGGGACGAAGGTAAAGGGGGGCTTGGAATGCCCCAAAATCCCCCAAATTTTCCCCCGGAATTCCCTCCAAGAGATGCCGCAAAGCGCTCGGAAATTCCCGGAAACCCCCCAGAATTCCTTCCAGAATCCCCCGGAACTTCCTGGAATTCCCTGAAATCCGCCCCAAATCGCCCCAAAAATCCACCCCGAACCCCGCAAAATTCCCCAGAACCAACCCAAAATCCCCCCCGTTTTCCCCCAAAAACCCAAGGGGACCCCCAGGACCCCCCAGCTGACCCTGTGTCCACTTCAGGACCCCCAAAATGACCCCCCAGGCCCCCCAAAAAGACCCCAACCGCCCCCCCGCGTGACCCCGGGACCCCAAACTGACCCCCTAAGAGCCCCAAATGACCCCAAACTTGACCCCAACTCCCCCCAAATGACCCCAAACTGACCCCAAATGACCCCTAAATGACCCCAAACTGACCCCAACCGCCCCCCACGTGACCCCAGGACCCCGAACTGACCCCAAATCCCCCTAAATGACCCCAAACTGACCCCAACTCCCCCCAAATGACCCCAGATCCCCCCAAATGACCCCAAACTGGCCCCAAATCCCCCTAAATGACCCCAAACTGACCCCAACTCCCCCCCAAATGACCCCAACTCCCCCCAAATGACCCCCCAACTGACCCCAAATCCCCCCAAATGACCCCAAATCCCCCTAAATGACCCCAAACTGACCCCAACTCCCCCCAAATGACCCCAAATCCCCCCCAAATGACCCCAAACTGCCCCTCCCCAGGTCCCCCCGCCGGCTCGGGCCCGCAGCCGCCGTGGCCGGCGGGGTCGGCGCTGACCGCTCGCTTCCGGCGCCTGATCGGGGCCTGCCAGAGGGCCGGGAGCCGGGAGCACCCCCGGGAGCACCCCCGGGAGCCCCCCCGGGACCCCCCCGGCGAGCGGCGGCGGCAGCGGCGCGGCCACGACGGCGCCCGGCGCGACAAGCAGCAGCGGTACGGGGCCGGGGGGCGGCTCCGGGAGGGTCTGGGGGGGCCAGGACCCCCAAAATTCGGGTTCGGCAGCTCCAAAAAACCCCCAAGGGGGAATTTTTAGGGGCGGTGGGGAGCCGCAGATTTTTGGGTTTTGTGGGATTTCTGTTGATTTTTTTACCCTTCCAGGACCTTCTCAATGTGGGGTTTTGGGGTTCAGGACCCCAAAATCGGTATTTTTGGGTCTCAAAACCACAGATCCTTCTTGTTTTGGGGTTCAGGACCCCGAAATCCTTCGTTTTCGTCGCTTTTAGGTCCATCACGATCTAAATTTTACCCTTCCAGGACCTTCCCCAAGTGGGTTCGGGGCTCGTGACCCAAAATTGGTATTTCCAGGTTTCAGAAACAGCAGAATTCCATTTTTGGGGTGCAAGCCCCCAAATCCCCCGATTTCCCTCTTCAGCCCCTGCTCGACGTCCTCCTTTACCCTTCCAGGACCTTCCCCCTGGCACTTTTGGTGGATTTTTGACCTTTTTTTTGGGGTTTTTTTCCCCGTTTTTCCCGTTTTTTGGCCGTTTTCCCATTCCCAGTTGGGTTTGCCACCAGCCCTGGGATTTCCTGCGCCCGGCCTCGACTTTTGGGGTAGTTTTGGGGGCTTTTGGGCTGTTTTCTGGGGCGTTTTTTTGCCGGTTTTTCCCCATTTTTTTCCTGCTTTTATGCCATTTTTCACTTTTTTCACCGTTTTTTCCCATTTCCCAGTGGCCTCGAGTTTCGGGGTGGTTTTTAGGAGATTTCTGGTTGGATTCCTTTGCCCCTTTTTTGCCATT
>JANXIP010000231.1:0-50339 GCA_026167965.1 Cyanocitta stelleri
CCAATATTTTTCCCTAAAAATCCCTGGAACCTCCCAGAATTTGGGGCCATTTTTGGGGTGTTTTAGTGCCAATTTGGGGTTCTTGGGGTCACTTTTAGGGCAAATTTGGGGCTTTTTGGGGCTTTTTTTGGGGGATTTTGGGGCCAATTTTGGGGATTTTTTCCGGGATTTTTCCAGAATTTTTTCCCAATTTTTTTTCCCTAAAATCCCTGGAACCTCCCAGAATTTGGGGCCGTTTTTGGGGTGTTTTAGTGCCAATTTGGGGTTCTTGGTGTCACTTTTAGGGGCCAATTTGGGGCTTTTTGAGGCTTTTTTGGGGGATTTTTGGGGGGGATTTTTGGGCCAATTTTGGGATTTTTCCTGGGATTTTTCCGGAATTTTTTCCCAATATTTTTCCCTAAAAATCCCTGGAATCTCGCAGAATTTGGGGCCGTTTTTGGGGTGTTTTAGTGCCAATTTGGGGTTCTTGGGGTTGATTTGGGGCAAATTTTAGGATTTTTTGGGCCAATTTTTGGGATTTTTTCTAGGATTATTCGGGAATTTTTTCCCAATTTTTTCCCCTAAAAATCCCTGGAACCTCCCAGAATTTGGGGCCGTTTTTGGGGTGTTTTAGGTCCAATTTTGGGGCTCTTGGGGTCACTTTTAGGGCAAATTTTTGGGGCTTTTTTGGGGGGATTTTTGGGCCAATTTTGGGATTTTTCCTGGGATTTTTCCGGAATTTTTTCCCAATATTTTTCCCTAAAAATCCCTGGAACCTCCCAGAATTTGGGGCCGTTTTTGGGGTGTTTTAGTGCCAATTTGGGGTTCTTGGGGTTGATTTTGGGGCAAATTTTAGGATTTTTTGGGCCAATTTTTGGGATTTTTTCTAGGATTATTCGGGAATTTTTTCCCAATATTTTTCCCTAAAAATCCCTGGAATCTCGCAGAATTTGGGGCCGTTTTTGGGGTGTTTTAGGTCCAATTTTGGGGCTCTTGGGGTCACTTTTAGGGCAAATTTGGGGCTTTTTGGGTTTTTTTGGGGATTTTTGAGCCAATTTTTGGGATTTTTTCCGGGATTTTTCCAGAATTTTTTCCCAATTTTTTTTCCCTAAAAAATCCCTGGAACCTCCCAGAATTTGGGGCCGTTTTTGGGGTGTTTTAGTGCCAATTTGGGGTTCTTGGGGTCACTTTTAGGGCAAATTTTAGGATTTTTTGGGCCAATTTTTGGGATTTTTTCCGGGATTTTTCGGGAATTTTTTCCCAATTTTTTCCCTAAAATTCCCTGGAACCTCTCAGGATTTGGGGCCATTTTTGGGGTGTTTTAGTGCCAATTTGGGGTTCTTGGGGTTGATTTTGGGGCAAATTTTAGGATTTTTTGGGCCAAATTTTGCGATTTTTTCCGGGGTTTTTTTTCCAGGATTTTTTGGGAATCTTTTCCCAATATTTTTCCCAAAAAAACCCTGGAACCTCCCAGGATTTAGGACCCTTTTTGGGGCGTTTTACTGCCAATTTTCCCCCAAAAAATATCCCTAAAAACCCCGCAAAAAATCCCCCCAAAAATCCCAAAAAAATCCCAAAAAATCCCCAAAAAATTCCCAAAAAATTCCCAAAATTCCCCCCCAAAAATCTCTAAAACATCCCAACAAATCCCAAAAAAATCCCCCAGAAAATCCTGAAAAACCCCATAAAAATCTGAAAAAATCCCATAAAATCCCCCTAAAAATCCCAGAAAAAACCCATAAAAATCCCCCCAAAATGGCCCAAAAATCTCAAAAAATCACCAAAAATCCCCAAAAATCCCAAAAAAATCCCCCAAAAAATCCAAAAAAATTTTTAAAAAATCCTAAAAAAATCCCCAAAAAATCCCAGAAAAATCCAAAAAAAAATTTCAAAACATCCCCAAAAAATCCCCAAAAAAATCCAAAAAGAATTTCAAAAAATCCCCCAAAAAATCAAAAAAAAATCCAAAAAAAATTCCAAAAAATCCCCCAAAAATCCCCCAAAAAAATCCAAGAAAAATCCAAAAAAATCCAAAAAAATTTTCAAAAAACCCCCCAAAAATTCCCAAAAAAATCCCAAAAATATCCCCCAAAAAATCCCAAACCCCCCAAAAAAATCCAAAAAAATCCCAAGAAAATCCCAAAAGTTCCCAAAAAATCCCCAAAAAATCTCTAAAAAAACCAAAAAAATCCCAAAAAAAACCCCAGACAAATCCCAGAAATCCAAAAAAATTTTCAAAAAATCCCCCAAAAATCCCCCAAAAAATCAAAAAAGAATCCAAAAAAAATTCAAAAAATCCAAAAAAAATCCCAAAAAATCCCCAAAAAACCCCAAAAAACCCCCAAAAACCCCAAAAAATCCCAAAAAATCCCCAAAAAACCCCCAAAAAATCCCCAAAAAAATCCAAAAAATCCCCGAAAAAATCCCAAAAAAAAACCCAAAAAAATAAAAAAAAATCCAAAAAAACCAAAAAATCCCAAAAAAATCTGCAAAAAAATTCAAAAAATCCCAAAAAAAATCCCAAAAAATCCCAAAAAAATCCCCCCAAAAAAACAAAAAAAAAACCCAAAAAAAACCCAAAAAATCCCCAAAAAATCCCAAAAAAATCTAAAAATTTCAAAAAAATTGCAAAAAAATCCAAAAAAAATCCCAAAAAAATTTCAAAAAATCCCCAAAAAATGCCCAAAAAATCCCCAAAAAATCCCCAAAAAAACCCCAAAGAAATCCCAAAAAAACCCCAAAAATCCCCAAAAACCCCAAAAAACCCCCGAAAAAACCCCAAAAAAATCCCAAAAAAATCTCCAAAAATCCCCAAAAAACCCCCAAAAAATTCCAAAAAAATTGCAAAAAATCCCCAAAAAATGCCCAAAAAATTATCCAAAAATCAAAAAAAACCCAAATCCCCCAAAAAACCATAAAAACCCCAAAAAATCCCCCAAAAAACCCCCAAAAAACCCCAAAAAATCCTAAAAAAAACTCAAAAAATCCCCAAAAAACCCCCAAAAAACCCCCAAAAAACCCCCAAAACCCCTAAAAACCCCCAAAAACCCCCCCAAAAAACCCCCAAAAAATCCCCAAAAAATAAAAAAAAAATTCCAAAAAATCCCCAAAAAATCCCCAAAAAACCCCCAAAAAAATCCAAAAAAAACCCCAAAAAATCCCCAAATAATCCAAAAATACCCGAAAAACTCCCAAAGAAACCCAAAAAAAATAAAAAAAAATCAAAAAAAAACCAAAAAATCCCAAAAAAATCCGCAAAAAAATTAAAAAAATCCCCCAAAAAATCCCAAAAATCCCCAAAAAGTCCCCCAAAAAAAACCCCAAAAAAACCCAAAAAACCCCAAAAAATCCCAAAAAATTCCCAAAAAAATCCCCAAAAATTTCAAAAAATTCCAAAAAAATCCCCAAAAAATCCCCAAAAATTTCAAAAAATCCCCAAAAAATGCCCAAAAAATTTATCCAAAAATCAAAAAAACCCCAAAAAACTCCCAAAAAACCCCTAAAAAACCCCCCAAAAAATCCCCAAAGAACCCCCAAAAACCCCCAAAAAACCCCCAAAAACCCCCAAAAATCCCCAAAAACCCCAAAAATCCAAAAAAATCCCCAAAAAAATCCAAAAAAAATCCCCAAAAACCCCAAAAAAATTAAAAAACCCCCCCAAAAATCCAAAAAACCCCCCAAAACCCCCCAAAAACCCCCCAAAAACCCCAAAAAACCCCCAAAAACCCCCCAAAACCCCCCAAAAAATCCCCAAAAAACCCCAAAAAACCCCCCAAAACCCCCCAAAAAAACCCCCAAAACCCCCCAAAAAACCCCCCAAAACCCCAAAAAACCCCCCAAAAACCCCCCAAAACCCCCCAAAAAAACCCCCCAAAAACCCCAAAACCCCCCAAAAACCCCCCAAAGAACCCCCAAAAACCCCCCAAAAATTCCCAAAAACCCCAAAAAATCCCAAAAAAAATCCCCAAAAAAATCAAAAAAAAATCCCCCAAAACCCCAAAAAAATTAAAAAACCCCCCCAAAAAATCCAAAAAAACCCCCCAAAGCCCCCCAAAAAAACCCCCCAAAACCCCCCAAAACCCCCCAAAACCCCCCAAAAAACCCCCCAAAATCCCCAAAAAACCCCCAAAAACCCCAAAAAAACCCCCAAAAACCCCAAAAAACCCCCAAAAACCCCCCAAAACCCCCCAAAAAATCCCCAAAAAATCCCCCAAAAAACCCCAAAAAATCCCCAAAAATCCCCAAAAAACCCCAAAAAAACCCAAAAAAATCTCCAAAATTCCCCCAAAAATCCCCAAAAAACCCCCAAAAAATCCCCCAAAAAAAACCCAAAAAGTTTCCCAAAAAATAAAAAAAACCAAAAAAATCCCAAAAAAATCCCTCCAAAAATGCCCCAAAAATCCTAAAAAAAATTCAAAAAACCCCAAAAAACCCCCAAAAAATCCCCAAGAAATCAAAAAAAAATTCCAAAAAATCCCCAAAAAAATTCCAAAAATCCCAAAAAAAACCCCAAAAATCCCCAAAAAATCCAAAAAAAAACCCCCAAAAATCCCCCAAAAATCCCTGAAAAATCTCCCAAAAAATCCAAAAAACCCCCAAAAAAATCCCCAAAAAACCCCCAAAAAATCTCCAAATTTCCCCCAAAAATCCCCAAAAAAACCCCAAAAAATCCCCCAAAAAAATCCAAAAAAAATCTAAAAAATCCCCAAAAAATCCCCAAAAAATCTCCCAAAAAATCCCAAAATTCCCCAAAAAATCCCCAAAAAATCCAAAAAAAATCCAAAAAAAATAAAAAAAAACCAAAAAAATCCCCAAAAAATCCCTGAAAAATCTCCCAAAAAATCCAAAAAACCCCCAAAAAATCCCCAAAAAACCCCCAAAAAATCTCCAAATTTCCCCCAAAAATCCCCAAAAAAACCCCAAAAAATCCCCCAAAAAAATCCAAAAAAAATCTAAAAAATCCCCAAAAAATCCCCAAAAAATCTCCCAAAAAATCCCAAAATTCCCCAAAAAATCCCCAAAAAATCAAAAAAAAAATCCAAAAAAAAAAAAAAAAAAAACAAAAAAATCCCCAAAAAATCCCTGAAAAATCTCCCAAAAAATCCAAAAAACCCCAAAAAAATCCCCAAAAAACCCCCAAAAAATCTCCAAATTTCCCCCAAAAATCCCAAAGAAACCCCCAAAAAATCCCCCAAAAAAATCAAAAAAAAAATCTAAAAAAAACCCAAAAAATCCAAAAAATCCCCCAAAAAATCCCAAAAAAAACCCAAAAAATCCCCAAAAAATCCAAAAAAAATCCAAAAAAAATCCATAAAAAAACCAAAAAAATTCCCATAAAATCCCTGAAAAATCTCCCAAAAAATCCAAAAAAACCCCCAAAAAATCCAAAAAAAATCCCCAAAAAACCCCAAAAAATCTCCAAAATTCCCCCAAAAATCCCCAAAAAACCCCCAAAAAATCTCCGAAAAATCCAAAAAAAATTCCAAAAAATCCCCCAAAAAATCCAAAAAAATCCCCAAAAATTCCCCAAAAAATCCCCAAAAAATGCCCAAAAAATCCCCAAAAAACCCCAAAAAAACCCCAAAAAACCCCAAAAAAACCCCAAAAAAATCTCCAAAATTCCCCCAAAAATCCCCAAAAAACCCCCAAAAAATCCCCGAAAAATCAAAAAAAAATTCCAAAAAATCCCCCAAAAAATCCAAAAAAATCCCCAAAAATTCCCCAAAAAATCCCCAAAAAATGCCCAAAAAATCCCCCAAAAAACCCCAAAAAAACCCCAAGAAACCCCAAAAAAAACCCCAAAAAAATCTCCAAAATTCCCCCAAAAATCCCCAAAAAACCCCAAAAAATCCCCGAAAAATCAAAAAAAAATTCCAAAAAATCCCCCAAAAAATCCAAAAAAATCCCCAAAAATTCCCCAAAAAATCCCCAAAAAATCCCCAAAAAATCCCCCAAAAAACCCCAAAAAATCCCAAAAATCCCCAAAAAACCCCAAAAAAACCCCAAAAAAATCTCCAAAATTCCCCCAAAAATCCCCAAAAAACCCCCAAAAAATCCCCAAAAAACTCCAAAAAATTTCCCAAAAAATAAAAAAAAACCAAAAAAATTCTTCCAAAAATGCCCCAAAAATCCTAAAAAAAATTCAAAAAACCCCAAAAAACCCCCAAAAAATCCCCAAAAAATCCAAAAAAATTCCAAAAAATCCCCAAAAAAAATCCAAAAAATCCCCAAAAATTCCCCAAAAAATCCCCAAAAAAATCCCCAAAAAATCCCCCAAAAAACCCCAAAAAAACCCCAAAAATCCCCAAAGAACCCCAAAAAAACCCCAAAAAAATCTCCAAAATTCCCCCAAAAATCCCCAAAAAAACCCCAAAAAATCCCCGAAAAAATCCAAAAAAAATCTAAAAAAAAAACAAAAAATCCCCAAAAAATCTCCCAAAAATCTCCAAAATTCCCCCAAAAATCCCCAAAAAACCCCCAAAAAATCCCCGAAAAATCAAAAAAAAATTCCAAAAAATCCCCCAAAAAATCCAAAAAAATCCCCAAAAATTCCCCAAAAAATCCCCAAAAAATGCCCCAAAAATCCCCAAAAAAACCCAAAAAAACCCCAAAAAAAACCCCAAAAAAATCTCCAAAATTCCCCCAAAAATCCCCAAAAAACCCCCAAAAAATCCCCGAAAAATCCAAAAAAAATTCCAAAAAATCCCCCAAAAAATCCAAAAAAATCCCCAAAAATTCCCCAAAAAATCCCCAAAAAATCCCCAAAAATCCCCCAAAAAACCCCCAAAAAACCCCCAAAAAACCCCAAAAAATCTCCAAAATTCCCCCAAAAATCCCCAAAAAACCCCCAAAAAATCCCCGAAAAATCCAAAAAAATTCAAAAAAATCCCCCAAAAAATCCAAAAAAATCCCCAAAAATTCCAAAAAAAATCCCCAAAAAATGCCCAAAAAATCCTCCAAAAAACCCCAAAAAACCCCCAAAAATCCCCAAAAAAACCCCAAAAAATCTCCAAATTTCCCCCAAAAATCCCCAAAAAACCCCCAAAAAATCCCCCCAAAAAATCCAAATAAAATCTAAAAAAACACCAAAAAATCCCCCAAAAATCCCCCAAAAAATCCAAAAAAAACCCCAAAAATCCCAAAAAAATCCAAAAAAAATCAAAAAAAAATCCAAAAAAAATCCAAAAAAAAACCAAAAAAATCCCAAAAAAAATCCGTGAAAAATCTCCCCAAAAATCCAAAAAAAACCCAAAAAATCCCCAAAAAATCCCCAAAAAATCCCCAAAAAATCCCCCAAAAAATCTCAAAATTCCCCAAAAAATCCCCAAAAAATCCAAAAAAAATCCAAAAAAAATCCAAAAAAAACCCAAAAAATCCCCAAAAATCCCTGAAAAATCTCCCAAAAAATCCAAAAAAAACCCAAAAAATCCAAAAAAAAATCCAAAAAAAATCCAAAAAAAAACCAAAAAAATCCCCCAAAAATCCCTGAAAAATCTCCCAAAAAATCCAAAAAAACCCAAAAAATCCAAAAAAAATCCAAAAAAAATCCAAAAAAAAACCAAAAAATCCCCAAAAAATCCCTGAGAAATCTCCCAAAAAATCCAAAAAAACCCCCAAAAAATCCCCAAAAAAATCCCAAAAAAATCCCCAAAAAAACCCCCCAAAACCCCAAAAAACCCCAAAAAACCCCAAAAAACCCCCAAAAAAGTCCCTAAAAAACCCCCAAAAAATCCCCAAAAAACCCCCAAAAAATCCCCCAAAAAATCCCCAAAAAATCCAAAAAAATTCCAAAAAATCCCCAAAAAAAAACCCCAAAAAATCCCCAAAAAGTCCCCAAAAAAAAACCCAAAAAATCCCCAAAAAATCCCCAAAAAATCCCCCAAAAAAATCCAAAAAAAATCTAAAAAAAACCCAAAAAATCCCCAAAAAATCTCCCAAAAAATCCCAAAATTCCCCAAAAAATCCCCAAAAAATCCAAAAAAAATCCAAAAAAATCCAAAAAAAATCCAAAAATAACCCAAAAAAATCCCCAAAAAATTCCAAAAAAATCCCCAAAAAAACCCCCAAAAAATCCCCAAAAATCCCAAAAAAAAAAAAAAAATCTAAAAAAAAACCAAAAAATCCCAAAAAAATCCCCCAAAAAATCCCAAAAAAACCCCAAAAAATCCCCAAAAAATCCAAAAAAAATCCAAAAAAAATCCAAAAAAAAACCAAAAAAATCCCAAAAAATCCCCCAAAAAATCCCAAAAAAATCCCAAAAACCCCAAAAAATCCAAAAAAAAATCCAAAAAAAATCCAAAAAAAAACCAAAAAAATCCCCAAAAAATCCCTGAAAAATCTCCCAAAAAATCCAAAAAAATCCCCAAAAAATCCCCAAAAATCCCCCAAAAAAATCCCCAAAATCCCCCCAAAAACACCTCCCGTTTCCCGCCGCCTTTTCCCTCAGGAGTCGCTGGAGTCGCGGCGCTGCCGGGGCCGCGCCGAGCGCCTGGAGCGGCTGCTGCGGCTGAACGAGCTCCGCTGCGGCCTCAGCCCCGTCTACGGCCGCGAGGTTTTGGGGTTCCTCACGCTGCCCCCCCCCCGCCCGGCGGCCCCGGGGGGGGCCCTGGACAGCGCCGTGCTGGGGCCCCCCCAGCGCCTGCAGCAGATGAAGCCGATCCTGGACAGGTAAGGGGAAAAAATGGGGGGGGTTTTGGGGGGATTTGGGGGGTTTTTTGAGGATTTTTTAATGCATTTTTGGGGATTTTTTGGGGGATTTTTGGGGGATTTTTTGGGGATTTTTTGGGGATTTTGGGGGTTTTTTGGGGGTTTTTTGGGGGGGTTTTGGGTTTTTGGGGGTTTTTTTGGGGGTTTTTTTGAGGGATTTTTTGGGGATTTTTGAGGGATTTTTGGGGGATTTTTGGGGTTTTTTAGGGGTTTTTTGGGGATTTTTTGGGGATTTTTTGGGGATTTTTTGGGGAAATATTTTTGGGATTTTTTGGAGATTTTTTGGGATTTTTTGGGGGTTTTTTTGGGGATTTTTGAGGGATTTTTTGGGGTTTTTTGGGGATTTTTGGGGGATTTTTTGGGGTTTTTTGGGGGGATTTTTGGGGTTTTTTTGGGGGATTTTTTTGAGATTTTTTGGGATTTCTTGGGATTTTTTGGGGATTTTTTTTGGGATTTTTTGGGGATTTTTTTTGGGACTTTTTGGGGATTTTTTGGGGGATTTTTTAGGGATTTTTTAGGGATTTTTTGGGGAAATATTTTTGGGATTTTTTGGGGATTTTTGGGGATTTTTGGGGGGGATTTTTTTTTATTTTTTGGGGGTTTCTGGGGGGATTTTTTGGGGATTTTTTTGGGATTTTTTAGGGATTTTTTGGGGTTTTTTTGGATTTTTAGGGATTTTTTGGGGGATTTTTTGGGATTTTTTGGGGATTTTTGGGGGAAATATTTTTGGGATTTTTGGGGGATTTTTTGGGTTTTTTGGGGGATTTTTTTTGGGGTTTTTTTGGGGATTTTTTGGGGGGTTTTTTGGGATTTTTTGGGGATTTTTTGAGGTTTTTTTGAATTTTTTGGGGGATTTTTTGGGGGATTTTTTGGGGAATTTTTTAGGGATTTTTTTTAATTTTTGGGGGATTTTTGGGGAAATTTTTTTGGGATTTTTTGGGGATTTTTTGGGGAATTTTTGGGATTTTTTGGCGATTTTTTTGGCTTCTTTTGGGGATTTTTTGGGGAATTTTTTTGGGATTTTTTTAATTTTTGGGGGAAATATTTTTGGGATTTTTGGGGGATTTTTTTTTGATTTTTTGGGATTTTATTGGGGATTTTTATGGGATTTTTTGGGGGATTTTTTGGGGAGTTTTTAGGGACTTTTGGGGATTTTTTGTGGATTTTTTGGGGATTTTTTGGGATTTTTTGGGGATTTTTTGGGGATTTTTTAGGGATTTTTTAGGGATTTTTTGGGGAAATATTTTTGGGATATTTTGGGCATTTCTTGGGATTTTTTCGGGATTTTTTAAGGACTTTTGGGGATTTTTTGGGATTTTTTGGGGGATTTTTTGGGATTTTTTTGGGATTTTATTGGGGATTTTTATGGGATTTTTTGGGGGATTTTTTGAGATTTTTTGGGATTTTTTGGGGATTTTTTTTGGGTTTTTTTTTGGGGATTTTTTGGGGATTTTTTTTGGATTTTTTTGGGGATTTTTTGGGGATTTTTTAGGGTTTTTTTTGGATTATTTTGGGGATTTTTTGGGATTTTTTTCTGGGTTTTTTTATGATTTTTTTAAGATTTTTTGGGGATTTTTTG
This sequence comes from Cyanocitta stelleri, assembly GCA_026167965.1. Lineage (NCBI taxonomy): Eukaryota > Metazoa > Chordata > Aves > Passeriformes > Corvidae > Cyanocitta > Cyanocitta stelleri. Next base: position 10,265 of record JANXIP010000231.1, read on the forward strand.
GGGGGGTTTTTTGGGGTTTTTGGGGATTTTATTGGGGATTTTTTTGGGGTTTTTTGGGGGGATTTTTTTTTGATTTTTTGGGGTTTTTCGGGGATTTTTTGGGGGATTTTTGGGGATTTTTGGGGGGTCCTTCAGAGGGGTGCCCAGGACCTTTGGCCTCTTCCACATCCCCATGGGGGGGTCCCAGCGCCCCTATGGAAGAGTCCAAGTCCCTTCAGAGGGGTGTCCAGGACCTTTGGCCTCTTCCACATCTCCATGGGGGAGTCCCAGTGCCCCCAGCACCCCCATGGAAGAATCCAAGTGCCTTTAGAGGGGTGCCCAGGACCTTTGGCCTCTTCCACATCGCCATGGGGGGGTCCCAGATCCTTGACCCCCCCCCATTTTTGGGCTCCCAGTGCCCCCATGGAAGAGTCCAAGTGCCTTTAGGGGGGTGTCCAGGACCTTTGGCCTCTTCCACATCCCCATGGGGCGGTCCCAGCACCCCCATGGAAGAGTCCAAGTCCCTTTAAAGGGGTGTCCAGGACCTTTGGTCTGTTCCACATCCCCATGGGGGGGTTCCAGCACCCCCATGGAAGAGTCCAAGCGCCTTCAGAGGGGTGTCCAGGACCTTTGGCCTCTTCCACATCCCCATGGGGGGGTCCCAGTGCCCCCAGCACCCCCATGGAAGAGTCCAAGTCCCTTCAGAGGGGTGCCCACGACCTTTGGCCTCTTCCACATCCCCATGGGGGGGTCCCAGGTCCTTAACCCCCCCCCATTTTTGGGTTCCCAGTGTCCCCATGGAAGAGTCCAAGTGCCTTTAGAGGGGTGTCCAGGACCTTTGGCCTCTTCCACATCCCCATGGGGGGGTCCCAGCACCCCCTCGGACGAATCCATCTCCCTTTAGAGGGGTGCTCAGGACCTTTGGTCTCTTCCACATCCCCATGGGGGGGTCCCAGGTCCTTAACCCCCCCCCATTTTTGGGCTCCCAGTGTCCCCATGGAAGAGTCCACGTGCCTTCAGAGGGGTGCCCACGACCTTTGGCCTCTTCCCCATCCCCATGGGGGGCTCCCAGGTGCCCCTTGGACGAATCCATCTCCCCTTAGAGGGGTGTCCAACCCCCCAAACCCCCCCCCAAACCCCCCCAAAACCCCTCCAAACCCCCCCAAACCCCCCCAAACCCGGCCGCTGCCGTGGCTGACGGCCCCGTTCTGGTTGCCCCCCGCAGGTTCCTGGTGGCCGTGCCGGCCGTGGCCTCGCGGGGGGTGTCCCTGCACAGCGGCCGCCCCCCGCCCTGGGCGCAGCGGCAGCGGCAGCGCCTGGAGCAGCAGCTGGGCCTGGAGCTGCGGGCTCGGGCCGGGGGGGCTCTGGCCGGGCTCTTGGGGGGACCCCAGACCCATTTCCCCGACCCCCGGCTGGTCCAGTACGACTGCGGTACGGGGGAGGGGCGGGGGTTGGGGTGGGGGGGGGTTTGGGGACGTTTGGAGGGGATTTGGGGAAGTTTTGAGGGGGTTTGGGGACATTTGGAGGGGGTTTGGGGGGATTTGGGGACGTTTTGGGGGGATTTGGGGGGATTTGGGGACGTTTTGGGGGGGATTTGGGGACATTTGGAGGGGATTTGGGGGGATTTGGGGACGTTTTGGGGGGATTTGGGGACATTTTGGGGGGATTTGGGGGGATTTGGGGACGTTTTGAGGGGATTTGGGGACACTTTGAGGGGGTTTGGGGACATTTGGAGGGGGTTTGGGGGGATTTGGGGACGTTTTGGGGGGGATTTGGGGACATTTGGAGGGGATTTGGGGACGTTTTGAGGGGATTTGGGGACACTTTGAGGGGGTTTGGGGACGTTTGGAGGGGATTTGGGGGGATTTGGAGGGGATTTGGGGACGTTAGATGGCATTTGGGGGGATTTGGGGACATTTGGAGGGGATTTGGGGGGATTTGGAGGGGATTTGGGGACGTTAGATGGCATTTTGGGGGGGTTTGGGGGGATTTGGGGACATTTGGAGGGGGTTTGGGGGGATTTGGGGACATTTTGGGGGGATTTGGAGGGGATTTGGGGACATTAGATGGCATTTTGGGGGGGGTTGGGGGGATTTGGGGACATTTGGAGGGGGTTTGGGGACATTCGGAGGGGATTTGGGGACGTTTTGAGGGGATTTGGGGACATTTGGAGGGGGGTTGGGGACATTAGATGGCATTTTGAGGGGGTTTGGGGGGATTTGGGGACATTTGGAGGGGGTTTGGGGGGATTTGGGGACATTTTGGGATTTGGGGGGATTTGGAGGGGATTTGGGGACATTAGACGGCATTTTGGGGGGGTTTGGGGGGATTTGGGGACATTTGGAGGGGATTTGGGGACATTTGGAGGGGGTTTGGGGGGATTTGGGGACGTTTTGAGAGGGTTTGGGGACATTTGGAGGGGATTTGGGGACGTTTTGAGGGGATTTAGGGACATTTGGAGGGGATTTGGGGGATTTGGGGACGTTTTGAGGGGATTTGGGGACATTTGGAGGGGATTTGGGGACGTTTTGAGGGGATTTGGGGGGATTTGGAGGGGATTTGGGGGGATTTGGGGGGGTTTGGGGGGATTTGGGGGGATTTGGAGGGGATTTGGGGACGTTTTGAGGGGATTTGGGGGGATTTGGAGGGGATTTGGGGACGTTAGATGGCATTTTGGGGGGATTTGGGGACATTGGGAGGGGATTTGGGGACATTTGGAGGGGATTTGGGGGGATTTGGGGACGTTTTGAGGGGGTTTGGGGACATTTCCAGGGGATTTGGGGATATTTTGAGGGGATTTGGGGACATTAGACAGCATTTGGAGGGGATTTGGGGACATTTTGAGAGGATTTGGGCACATTTGGAGGGGATTTGGGGACGTTTGGAGGGGATTTGGGGACATTAGATGGCATTTTGAGGGGGTTTGGGGACACTTTGAAGAGGTTTGGGGACATTTGGAGGGGATTTGGGGGGATTTGGGGACATTTTGAGGGGATTTGGGGGCACTTTGAGGGGCTTTGGGGACACTTTGAGGGGATTTGGGGACACTTTGAGGGGATTTGGGGACACTTTGAGGGGCTTTGGGGACATCTGGAGGGAGTTTGGGGACATTTCCAGGGGCTCTGGGGACACTGGGAAGGATTTGGGGACATTTCGGGGGATTTGGGGAAAATGTGGGACCTTTGGGAGGGATTTGGGGACACCTGGGGACGTCAGGAGGGGTTTTGGGGACATTTGGGGACAATTGGGTGGGGGCCGTATCTCACCTGGCCCAGGTGTGTCCCACTTGTCCCTTCCTCTCTCACCTGTCCCAGGTGTCCCTCACCTGTCCCTCACCTGTCCCTCACCTGTCCCAGGTGTATCTCCTTTGTCTCACCTGTTCCTCACCTGTCCCAGGTGTTCCTCACCTGTCCCTCACCTGTCCCTCACCTGTCCCTCACCTGTCTCACCTGTTCCTCACCTGTCCCAGGTGTATCTCCTTTGTCTCACCTGTCCCTCACCTGTCCCAGGTGTCTCTCATCTGTCTCTCACCTGTCTCTCACCTGTCCCAGGTGCTTCTCACCTGTCTCACCTGTCCCTCACCTGTCCCAGGTGTATCTCCTTTGTCTCACCTGTCCCTTACCTGTCCCAGGTGCCCCTCACCTGTCTCTCACCTGTCCCAGGTGCTTCTCACCTCTCTCACCTGTCCCTCACCTGTCTCTCCTGTCTCACGTGTGCCTCACTTGTCCCTCACCTGTCCCAGGTGTCCCTCACCTGTCCCTTACCTGTCCCAGGTGTCTCTCACCTGTCTCACCTGTCTCAGGTGTATCTGCTTTGTCTCACCTGTCCCTCCCGTCTCACGTGTCCCTCACCTGTCCCAGGTGTCTCTCACCTGTCCCTCACCTGTCCCAGGTGCCGCTCCCCTGTCGCACCTGTCCCAGGTGTCTCACCTGTCTCACCTGTCTCACTTGTCCCAGGTGCTTCTCCCCTCTCTCACCTGTCCCTCACCTGTCCCAGGTGTCCCTCACCTGTCTCACCTGTCCCTCCCCCGTCTGACATGTCGCTCACCTGTCACAGGTGTCTCTCACCTGTCTCACTTGTCCCAGGTGTCCCTTACCTGTCTCACCTGTCCCAGGTGTCTCTCACCTGTCCCTCCCCCGTCTGACATGTCGCTCACCTGTCCCAGGTGCCCCTCACCTGTCTCACTTGTCCCTCACCTCTCACCTGTCCCTCCCCCGTCTGACGTGTCCCTCACCTGTCCCAGGTGTCTCTTACCTCTCCCTCCCCCATCTGACGTGTCACTCACCTGTCCCAAGTGTCCCTTACCTGTCTCACCTGTGCCTCACCTGTCTCACCTGTCCCTTCCCCGTCTGACGTGTCCCTCACCTGTCCCAGGTGTCCCTCACCTGTCCCTCCCCTGTCTCCCCCGTCTGACGTGCCGCTCACCTGTCCCAGGTGTCCCTTACCTCTCTCACCCGTCCCTCCCCCGTCTGACGTGCCGCTCACCTGTCCCAGGTGTCCCTTACCTCTCTCACCCGTCCCTCCCCCGTCTGACGTGTCCCTCGCCTGTCCCAGGTGTCCCTCACCTGTCTCACCTGTCCCTCACCTGTCCTAGGCACCTCTCACCTGTCTCACCTGTCCCTCATCTGTCTCTCACCTGTCCCTCCTGTCTCACCTGTCCCTCACCTGTCACAGGTGTCTCTCACCTGTTTCACCTGTTCCTCACCTCTCGCAGGTGTCCCTTACCTGTCTCACCTGTCCCAGGTGTCTCTCACCTGTCCCTCCCCGTCTCACGTGTCGCTCACCTGTCGCAGGTGTCCCTTACCTGTCTCACCTGTCCCTCCCCCGTCTGACGTGTCCCTCACCTGTCCCAGGTGTCGCTCACCTGTCCCAGGTGTCCCTCACCTGTCCCAGGTGTCTCTCACCCGTCCCTCCCCTGTCTGACGTGTCGCTCACCTGTCCCAGGTGTCCCTTACCTGTCTCACCTGTCCCTCCCCCGTCTGACGTGTCCCTCACCTGTCCCAGGTGTCCCTCACCTGTCCCAGGTGTCCCTCACCTGTCCCAGGTGTCTCTCACCCGTCCCTCCCCTGTCTGACGTGTCGCTCACCTGTCGCAGGTGTCTCTCACCTGTCTCACCTGTGCCTCACCTGTCTCACCTGTCCCTTTCCCGTCTGACGTGTCCCTCACCTGTCCCACGTGTCCCTCACCTGTCTCACCTGTCCCAGGTGTCCCTCACCTCTCTCACTCGCCCCTCCCCCGTCTGACGTGTCGCTCACCTGTCCCAGGTGTCCCTTACCTGTCTCACCTGTCCCAGGTGTCTCTCACCTGTCTCACCCGCCCCTCCCCCGTCTGACGTGTCTCTCACCTGTCCCAGGTGTCCCTCACCTCTCTCACCCGCCCCTCCCCCGTCTGACGTGTCTCTCACCTGTCCCAGGTGTCCCTTACCTGTCTCACCTGTCCCAGGTGTCTCTCACCTGTCTCACTCGCCCCTCCCCCATCTGACATGTCGTTCACCTGTCCCAGGTGTCCCTCACCTGTCTCACCCGCCCCTCCCCCGTCTGACGTGTCGCTCACCTGTCGCAGGTGTCTCTCACCCGTCCCTCCCCCGTCTGACGTGTCTCTCACCTGTCCCAGGTGTCTCTCACCTGTCTCACCCGCCCCTCCCCCGTCTGGCGTGTCTCTCACCTGTCCCAGGTGTCCCTTACCTGTCTCACCTGTCCCAGGTGTCCCTCACCTCTCTCACTCGCCCCTCCCCCGTCTGACATGTCGCTCACCTGTCCCAGGTGTCTCTCACCTCTCTCACTCGCCCCTCCCCCATCTGACGTGTCCCTCACCTGTCCCAGGTGTCCCTCACCTCTCTCACCCGCCCCTCCCCCATCTGACGTGTCGCTCACCTGTCCCAGGTGTCGCTCACCTCTCTCACCCGTCCCTCCCCCGTCTGACATGTCGCTCACCTGTCCCAGGTGTCGCTCACCTGTCTCACCCGCCCCTCCCCCGTCTGACGTGTCGCTCACCTGTCGCAGGTAAGCTGCAGGCCCTGGACGTGCTGCTGCGGCGGCTCCGCGCCGGCGGGCACCGGGTGCTGATCTTCACGCAGATGACGCGGATGCTCGACGTCCTCGAGCGCTTCCTCACCTTCCACGGCCACATCTACCTGCGCCTCGACGGCTCCACCCGCGTCGAGCAGCGCCAGGTGAGCCCCGCCCGCGCCTCGGCACCCGTGGCGGCACCTGGGGGCACCTGGGCACGGGTGGGATACACCTGGGATACACCTGGGGGCACCTGGGATGCACCTGGGGGCACCTGGGGGCACCTGGGATGCACCTCGGGGCACCTGGGTACAGCTGGGAGTACCTGGGATACACCTGGGATACACCTGGGCACAGCTGGGGGCACCTGGCATACACCTGCGGGCACCTGGGCACAGGTGGGATACACCTGGGATACACCTGGGGGCACCTGGGATGCACCTGCGGGCACCTGGGTACAGCTGGGGGTACCTGGGATACACCTGGGATACACCTGGGATACACCTGGGGGCACCTGGGGGCACTTGGGATGCACCTGGGGGCACCTGGGCACAGGTGGGATACACCTGGGGGCACCTGGGATGCACCTGGGGGCACCTGGGTACAGCTGGGGGTACCTGGGATACACCTGAGATACACCTGGGCACAGCTGGGGGCACCTGGGTACAGCTGGGGGTACCTGGGATACACCTGGGGGCACCTGGGCACAGGTGGGATGCACCTGGGATACACCTGGGGGCACCTGGGGGCACCTGGGCACAGGTGGGATGCACCTGGGATACACCTGGGGGCACCTGGGGGCACCTGGGCACGGGTGGGATACACCTGGGATACACCTGGGGGCACCTGGGCACAGCTGGGGGCACCTGGGGGCACCTGGGCACAGGTGGGATACACCTGGGATACACCTGGGGGCACCTGGGATGCACCTGGGGGCACCTGGGTACAGCTGGGGGTACCTGGGATACACCTGGGATACACCTGGGCACAGCTGGGGGCACCTGGGTACAGCTGGGGGTACCTGGGCACAGGTGGGATGCACCTGGGATACACCTGGGGGCACCTGGGGGCACCTGGGCACACCTGGGGACAGGGGCAGGGAGGGATGGGCAACGCTTGGCACGCTCCAGGTGAGCTCCCAGGTGTGCCCCAGCTGTGCCCAGGTGTGCCCAGCTGTGCCCCAGCTGTGCCCAGGTGTCCAAATTCCGCCCTTTCCCTGCTCCTCCCTGCCCTGAGACCCCTCCCAGCTGTGCCCAGGTGTGCCCCAGGTGAGCTCCCAGGTGTGCCCCAGGTGTGCCCCAGGTATCTCAGGGGCTCCAGGTGTGCCCAGCTGTGCCCAGGTGTGCCCCAGGTGTGCCCCAGGTATCTCAGGGGCTCCAGGTGTGCCCAGCTGTGCCCAGGTGTGCCCAGGTGTGCCCAGGTGTGCCCAGGTGTGCCCAGGTGTCCAAACCGGGCCCTTTTCTCCCTCTCCCGGGCCCCAGGGCTGCTCCCAGGTGCCCTCACCTGCCCATGCCAGGTGTGCCCACCCCTCATTGCCCGTGCCAGGTGTGACCCCCCCCAGGTGTTCTCCCTCTCACCTGCCCCCCCCAGGTGTACCCATGCCAGGTGCCCCTCCCTCACCTGCCCATGCCAGGTGTGCCCCCCTCACTTGCCCCCCCAGGTGTGCCCCCCAGGTGTGCCCCCCATGCCAGCTGTGCTCCCCTCACCTGCCCCCCCAGGTGTGCCCCCCATGCCAGCCGTGCTCCCCTCACCTGCCCCCCCAGGTGTACCCCACATGCCAGGTGTGCTCCCTCCTCACCTGCCCATGCCAGGTGTGCCCCCCCATGCCAGGTGTGCCCACCCCTCACCTGCCCATGCCAGGTGTGCCCCCCCACCTGCCCCCCCAGGTGTGCCCCCCTTGCCAGCTGTGCCCCTCTTACCTGCCCCCCCCAGGTGTGGTCCCCTCTCACCTGTCCAAGCCAGGTGTGCCCCCCATGCCAGCTGTGCCCCCCTCACCTGCCCACGCCAGCTGTGCCCCCCAGGTGTGCCCCACATGCCAGGTGTGCCCGCCCTCACCTGCCCATGCCAGCTGTGTCCCCCAGCTGTGCCCCCCATGCCAGCCGTGCCCCCCTCACCTGCCCCCCCAGGTGTGCCCCCCATGCCAGGTGCATCCCTCAGGTGTGTGCCCCCCATGCCAGCTGTGCCCCCCTCACCTGCCCCCCCAGGTGTGCCCCCCATGCCAGCTGTGCCCCCCTCACCTGCCGCCCCAGGTGTGCCCCCCATGCCAGGTGTGCCCGCCCTCACCTGCCCATGCCAGCTGTGCCCCTCAGGTGTGTGCCCCCCGTGCCAGCTGTGCCCCCCTCACCTGCCCGTGCCAGCCGTGCCCCCCTCACCTGCCCCCCCAGGTGTACCCCACATGCCAGGTGTGCCCCTCAGGTGTGTATCCCACATGCCAGCCGTGCCCCCCTCACCTGCCCATGCCAGGTGTGCCCCTCAGGTGTGTGCCCCCCATGCCAGCCGTGCCCCCCTCACCTGCCCATGCCAGCTGTGCCCCTCAGGTGTGTGCCCCCCGTGCCAGCCGTGCCCCCCTCACCTGCCCATGCCAGCTGTGCCCCTCAGGTGTGTGCCCCCCATGCCAGCCGTGCCCCCCTCACCTGCCCATGCCAGCTGTGCCCCTCAGGTGTGTGCCCCCCATGCCAGCCGTGCCCCCCTCACCTGCCCATGCCAGCTGTGCCCCTCAGGTGTGTGCCCCCCGTGCCAGCCGTGCCCCCCTCACCTGCTCCCCCAGGTGTACCCCACGTGCCAGGTGTGCCCACCCTCACGTGCCCATGCCAGCTGTGTCCCCCAGCTGTGCCCCCCATGCCAGCCATGCCCGCCCTCACCTGCCCATGCCAGCTGTGCCCCTCAGGTGTGTGCCCCCCGTGCCAGCCATGCCCGCCCTCACCTGCCCATGCCAGCTGTGCCCCTCAGGTGTGTGCCCCCCGTGCCAGCCGTGCCCCCCTCACCTGCCCCCCCAGCTGTGCCCCACATGCCAGGTGTGCCCCCCCTCACCTGCCCATGCCAGCTGTGCCCCTCAGGTGTGTGCCCCCCGTGCCAGCCGTGCCCCCCTCACCTGCCCCCCCAGCTGTGCCCCACATGCCAGGTGTGCCCCCCTCACCTGCCCATGCCAGCTGTGCCCCTCAGGTGTGTGCCCCCCGTGCCAGCCGTGCCCCCCTCACCTGCCCGCGCCCCGCAGGCCCTCATGGAGCGCTTCAACGCCGACAAGAGAATTTTCTGCTTCATCCTCTCGACGCGCTCGGGCGGCGTCGGCGTCAACCTGGCCGGGGCCGACACCGTGGTGTTCTACGACTCCGACTGGAACCCCACCATGGACGCGCAGGCCCAGGACCGCTGCCACCGCATCGGCCAGACCCGCGACGTCCACATCTACAGGTGAGCGCACCTGGGCACCGCCCGGGCACCGCCTGGGCATCACCTGGGCCAGGGGAGCGCGTCTGGGGAACGTCTGGGTGAGAGGAGCTCACCTGGAACTCACCTGGGTGAGCATTTGGGAGGTAGGAGCTCACCTGTGGCACCTGGGTGCTCACCTGGGTGGGCATTTAGGAGGTAAGAGCCTACCTGTGGCACCTGGGTGCTCACCTGTGGCACCTGGGGCTCACCTGGGTGGGCATTTGGGAGGCAGGAGCTCACCTGTGGCACCTGGGGCTCGCCTGGGCGCCTGGAGAGGCACCTGGAGCTCACCTGGGTGAGCATTTGGGAGTGAGGAGCTCACCTGGGGCTCACCTGGAGCTCACCTGGAGCTCACCTGGGCGGTTGCTTGGCTGGCTGAGGGTTCACCTGGGCACCTGGGCAGGCCCAGGACCGCTGCCACCACATCGGCCAGACCCGCGACGTCCACATCTACAGGTGAGCGCACCTGGGCACCGCCTGGGCATCGCCTGGGCATCACCTGGGCATCGCCTGGGCAGCGCCTGGGCCAGGGGAGCGCGTCTGGGGAACGTCTGGGTGAGAGGAGCTCACCTGGAGCTCACCTGGGTGGTTCTAAGGGAGGCAGGAGCTGACCTGTGGCACCTGGGTGCTCACCTGTGGCACCTGGGGCTCACCTGGGTGGGCATTTGGGAGGTAGGAGCTCACCTGTGGCACCTGGGGCTCACCTGGGTGCCTGGAGAGGCACCTGGAGCTCACCTGGGTGAGCATTTGGGAGGTAGGAGCTCAGCTGGGGCTCACCTGGAGCTCACCTGGGCGGTTGCTTGGCTGGCTGAGGGTTCACCTGGGCACCTGGGCAGGCCCAGGACCGCTGCCACCGCATCGGCCAGACCCGCGACGTCCACATCTACAGGTGAGCGCACCTGGGCATCACCTGGGCATCGCCTGGGCATCACCTGGGCCAGGGGAGCCCGTCTGGGGCTCAGCTGGGCGAGGGGAGCTCACCTGGAGCTCACCTGGGTGAGCATTTGGGAGGTAGGTGCTCACCTGGGGCTTACCTGGAGTTCATCTGGAGCTCATCTGGAGCTCACCTGGAGCTCACCTGGGTGCCTGGAGAGGCACCTGGAGCTCACCTGGGGGAGAGGAGCTCACCTGGGGCTCACCTGGGTGGTTCTAAGGGAGGCAGGAGCTCACCTGTGGCACCTGGGTGCTCACCTGGGCGCCTGGAGAGGCACCTGGAGCTCACCTGGGTGAGCATTTGGGAGTGAGGAGCTCACCTGGAGCTCACCTGGGCGGTTGCTTGGCTGGCTGAGGGTTCACCTGGGCACCTGGGCAGGCCCAGGACCGCTGCCACCGCATCGGCCAGACCCGCGACGTCCACATCTACAGGTGAGCGCACCTGGGCACCGCCCGGGCACCGCCTGGGCATTGCCTGGGCATCGCCTGGGCAGCGCCTGGGCCAGGGGAGCGCGTCTGGGGAACGTCTGGGTGAGAGGAGCTCACCTGGAGCTCACCTGGAGCTCACCTGGGTGAGCATTTGGGAGGTAGGAGCTCACCTGTGGCACCTGGGTGCTCACCTGGGCGCCTGGAGAGGCACGTGGGGCTCACCTGGGTGGGCATTTAGGAGGTAAGAGCCCACCTGTGGCACCTGGGTGCTCACCTGGAGCTCACCTGGGCGGTTGCTTGGCTGGCTGAGGGTTCACCTGGGCACCTGGGCAGGCCCAGGACCGCTGCCACCGCATCGGCCAGACCCGCGACGTCCACATCTACAGGTGAGCGCACCTGGGCACCGCCTGGGCATCGCCTGGGCATCACCTGGGCACCGCCTGGGCATCACCTGGGCAGCGCCTGGGCATCACCTGGGCATCACCTGGGCCAGGGGAGCGTGTTTGGGGCTCAGCTGGGCGAGGGGAGCTCACCTGGAGCTCACCTGGGGCTCACCTGGGTGAGAGGAGCTCACCTGGAGCTCACTTGGGGCTCACCTGGGTGAGGGGAGCTCACCTGGAGCTCACCTGGGTGAGCATTTGAGAGGCAGGAGCTCACCTGGGGCTTACCTGGAGCTCACCTGGAGCTCACCTGGAGCTCACCTGGGCGCCTGGAGAGGCACCTGGAGCTCACCTGGGGGAGAGGAGCTCACCTGGGGCTCACCTGGGTGGTTCTAAGGGAGGCAGGAGCTCACCTGTGGCACCTGGGTGCTCACCTGGGCGCCTGGAGAGGCACCTGGGGCTCACCTGGGTGGGCATGTAGGAGGTAGGAGCCCACCTGTGGCACCTGGGTGCTCACCTGTGGCACCTGGGGCTCACCTGGGTGGGCATTTAGGAGGCAGGAGCTCACCTGTGGCACCTGGGTGCTCACCTGGGCGGGCATTTGGGAGGTAGGAGCCCACCTGTGGCACCTGGGTGCTCACCTGGGCGCCTGGAGAGGCACCTGGAGCTCACCTGGGCGCCTGGAGAGGCACCTGGAGCTCACCTGGGTGAGCATTTGGGAGGCAGGAGCTCAGCTGGGGCTCACCTGGAGCTCACCTGGGCGGTTGCTTGGCTGGCTGAGGGTTCACCTGGGCACCTGGGCAGGCCCAGGACCGCTGCCACCGCATTGGCCAGACCCGCGGCGTCCACATCTACAGGTGAGCGCACCTGGGCACCGCCTGGGCATCGCCTGGGCATCACCTGGGCCAGGGGAGCCCGTCTGGGGCTCAGCTGGGCGAGGGGAGCTCACCTGGAGCTCACCTGGGTGAGCATTTGGGAGGTAGGAGCTCACCTGGGGCTTACCTGGAGCTCATCTGGAGCTCATCTGGAGCTCACCTGGAGCTCACCTGGGTGTCTGGAGAGGCACCTGGAGCTCACCTGGGGGAGAGGAGCTCACCTGGGGCTCACCTGGGTGGTTCTAAGGGAGGTAGGAGCTCATCTGTGGCACCTGGGTGCTCACCTGGGCGCCTGGAGAGGCACCTGGGGCTCACCTGGGTGGGCATGTAGGAGGTAGGAGCCCACCTGTGGCACCTGGGTGCTCACCTGTGGCACCTGGGGCTCACCTGGGTGGGCATTTGGGAGGCAGGAGCTCACCTGGGGCTCACCTGGGGCTCACCTGGGTGGGCATTTGGGAGGCAGGAGCTCACCTGTGGCACCTGGGGCTCACCTGGGCGCCTGGAGAGGCACCTGGAGCTCACCTGGGTGAGCATTTGGGAGGTAGGAGCTCAGCTGGGGCTCACCTGGAGCTCACCTGGGCGGTTGCTTGGCTGGCTGAGGGTTCACCTGGGCACCTGGGCAGGCCCAGGACCGCTGCCACCGCATCGGCCAGACCCGCGACGTCCACATCTACAGGTGAGCGCACCTGGGCATCACCTGGGCACCGCCTGGGCATTACCTGGGCATCGCCTGGGCCAGGGGAGCGCGTCTGGGGAACGTCTGGGTGAGAGGAGCTCACCTGGAGCTCACCTGGAGCTCACCTGGGTGGTTCTAAGGGAGGTAGGAGCTCACCTGTGGCACCTGGGTGCTCACCTGGGCGCCTGGAGAGGCACGTGGGGCTCACCTGGGTGGGCATTTAGGAGGTAAAAGCCCACCTGTGGCACCTGGGTGCTCACCTGTGGCACCTGGGGCTCACCTGGGTGGGCATTTAGGAGGCAGGAGCTCACCTGTGGCACCTGGGTGCTCACCTGGGCGGGCATTTGGGAGGTAGGAGCTCACCTGTGGCACCTGGGGCTCACCTGGGTGCCCGGAGAGGCACCTGGGGCTCACCTGGGTGAGCATTTGGGAGGTAGGAGCTCAGCTGGGGCTTACCTGGAGCTCACCTGGGCGGTTGCTTGGCTGGCTGAGGGTTCACCTGGGCACCTGGGCAGGCCCAGGACCGCTGCCACCGCATCGGCCAGACCCGCGACGTCCACATCTACAGGTGAGCGCACCTGGGCACCGCCCGGGCACCACCTGGGCATTACCTGGGCCAGGGGAGCGCGTCTGGGGAACGTCTGGGTGAGAGGAGCTCACCTGGAGCTCACCTGGGTGGTTCTAAGGGAGGCAGGAGCTCACCTGTGGCACCTGGGTGCTCACCTGTGGCACCTGGGGCTCACCTGGGTGGGCATTTAGGAGGCAGGAGCTCACCTGTGGCACCTGGGTGCTCACCTGGGTGAGCATTTAGGAGGCAGGAGCTCACCTGTGGCACCTGGGTGCTCACCTGGGCGCCTGGAGAGGCACCTGGAGCTCACCTGGGTGAGCATTTGGGAGGCAGGAGCTCAGCTGGGGCTCACCTGGAGCTCACCTGGGCGGTTGCTTGGCTGGCTGAGGGTTCACCTGGGCACCTGGGCAGGCCCAGGACCGCTGCCACCGCATTGGCCAGACCCGCGGCGTCCACATCTACAGGTGAGCGCACCTGGGCATCGCCTGGGCATCGCCTGGGCATCACCTGGGCACCGCCTGGGCATCACCTGGGCAGCGCCTGGGCATCACCTGGGCATCGCCTGGGCCAGGGGAGCGCGTCTGGGGCTCACCTGGGTGAGAGGAGCTCACCTGGGCCTCACCTGGGCCTCACCTGGGTGCCTGGAGAAGCACCTGGAGCTCACCTGGGGAAGAGGAGCTCACCTGGAGCTCACCTGGGTGGCTCTGAGGGAGGCAGGAGCTCACCTGTAGCACCTGGAGCTCACCTGGGTGAGGGGAGCTCACCTGGAGCTCACCTGGGTGAGCATTTGGGAGGTAGGAGCTCAGCTGGGGCTCACCTGGGCGAGAAGAGCTCACCTGGGTGGGTATTTGGGAGTGAGGAGCTCACCTGGAGCTCAGCTGGGGCTCACCTGGGTGAGCATTTGGGAGGTAGGAGCTCACCTGTGGTACCTGGGTGCTCACCTGGGTGAGAGGAGCTCACCTGGAGCTCACCTGGGTGGGTATTTGGGAGGCAGGAGCTCACCTGGCTGCTCACCTGGGTGCTCACCTGGGTGAGAGGAGCTCACCTGGAGCTCACCTGGGTGGGCATTTGGGAGTGAGGAGCTCACCTGGGGCTCACCTGGGTGAGAGGAGCTCACCTGGCGCTCAGCTGGGTGGGCATTTGGGAGGTAGGAGCTCACCTGGGGCACCTGGGTGCTCACCTGGGTGAGAGGAGCTCACCTGGGTGCTCACCTGGGTGAGAGGAGCTCACCTGGAGCTCACCTGGTGCTCACCTGGGTGGGCATTTGGGAGGTAGGAGCTCACCTGGGGCACCTGGGGCTCACCTGGGCGAGAGGAGCTCACCTGGGTGGTTGCTTGGCTGTTTGAGGGTTTGTGTCCCACCTGTCCCACCTGTTCTGTGTTACCTGTCCCTCACCTGTGCCTCCTCTCACCTGTCTCACCTGCCCTCACCTGTCCCTTGTCTCACCTGTTTGTCCCTTGTCCCTCACCTGTGCCCCTCACCTGTCTCACCTGTCCTTCACCTGTCTCTCTCCTGTATCCCACCTGTCTCTGCTGTCTCTCACCTGTCCCCACCTGTCCCGCCCCTTCCTGTCTCACCTGTCCCTCACCTCTCTCACCTGTTCCTCCTCTCTCACCTGTCCCTCACCTGTCTCACCTGTCTGTTACCTGTCTCACCTGCCCCTCCTCTCACCTGTCCCTCACCTGTCTCACCTGTTCCTCCTCTCTCACCTGTTCCTCACCTGTCTCACCTGTCCCTCCTCTCTCTCTCCTGTTTCTCTCCTCTCTCACCTGTCCATTACCTGTCTTACCTGTTTCACCTGTCCGTTACATGTCTCACCTGTCCCTCACCTGTCTCACCTGTCTCTCTCTCACCTGTGCCTCCCCTCTCTCACCTGTTCCTCCTCTCTCACCTGTCCATTACCTCTCTCACCTGTCCCTCACCTCTCTCACCTGTCCATCCTCTCTCACCTGTCCGTTACCTGTCTCATTTGTCCCTTACCTGTCTCACCTGTCCCTCCTCTCTCTCACCTGTCCCTCACCTGTCTCACCTGTTCCTCCTCTCTCACCTGTCCCTCACCTGTCTTACCTGTCCCTCACCTCTCTCACCTGTCCATCCTCTCTCTCACCTGTTACCTGTCTCACCTGTCTCTTCTCTCTCTCACCTGCCGCTCACTTGTCTCACCTGTCCCTTACCTGTCTCACCTCTCACCTGTCCCTCACCTGTCTCATTTGTCCCTCACCTCTCTCGCCTGTCCCTTACCTGTCTCACCTGTCTCTTCTCTCTCTTCCCTGTCTCTCCCGTGTCTCACCTGTCCGTTACCTGTCTCACCTCTCTCACCTGTCCCTCATCTGTTCCTCCCCTCTCTCACCTGTCCCTCACCTGTCTCATTTGTCCCTCACCTCTCTCACCTGTCCATTACCTGTCTCACCTGTCACTTGTCTCACCTGTCTCTCACCTGTCCATTACCTGCCTCTCACCTGTCCGTTACCTGTCTCACCTGTCTCACCTGTCTCACCTGTGTCTCACCTGTTACCTGTCTCTCACCTGTCCATTACCTGTCTCACCTGTCTCACCTGTCTCTCACCTGTCTCTTACCTGTCCGTTACCTGTCTCACCTGTCTCATTTGTTACCTGTCTCATCTGTCCGTTACCTGTCTCACCTGTCTCTCACCTGTCTCACCTGTCTGTCACCTGTCTCACCTGTCTCTCACCTGTTATCTGTCTCTCACCTGTCCATTACCTGTCTCACCTGTCTCATCTGTTACCTGTCTCACCTGTCCGTTACCTGTCTCACCTGTCTCTCACCTGTCTCACCTGTCTCTCACCTGTCTCACCTGCCTCTCACCTGTCCGTTACCTGCCTCTCACCTGTCCGTTACCTGTCTCACCTGTCTCTCACTTGTCTCACCTGTTCCTCACCTGTCTGTTACCTGTCTCACCTGTCTCACCTGTCTCACCTGTGTCTCACCTGTTACCTGTCTCTCACCTGTCCATTATCTGTCTCACCTGTCTCACCTGTCACCTGTCTCACCTGTCTTACCTGTCCATTACCTCTCACCTGTCCGTTACTTGTCTCACCTGTTCCTCACCTGTCCGTTACCTGTCTCACGTGTCTCACCTGTCTCACTTGTCTCTCACCTGTCTCACCTGTCTCACCTGTTCCTCACCTGTCCATTACCTGTCTCACCTCTCACCTGTCTCTCACCTGTCTGTCACCTGTCTCACCTGTCTCACCTGTCTCTCACCTGTCTCTCACCTGTCCGTCACCTGTCTCACCTGTCCATTACCTGTCTCTCACCTGTGTGTTACTTGTCTCACCTGTTCACCTGTCCGTTACCTGTCTCACCTGTCTCTCACCTGTCTCTCACCTGTCCGTTACCTGTCTCACCTGTCTCTCACCTGTCTCACCTGTCTCTCACCTGTCTCTTACCTGTCCATTACCTGTCTCACCTGTCTCACCTGTCTCACCTGTCTCACCTGTCTCTCACCTGTCCATTACCTGTCTCACCTGTCTCTCACCTCTCACCTGTCTCACCTGTCTCACCTGTCTCATCTGTCTCACCTGTCTCACCTGTCTCATCTGTTACCTGTCTCATCTGTCCGTTGCCTCTCTCACCTGTCTCTCACCTGTCTCACCTGTCCGTTACCTGTCTCACCTGTCTGTTACCTGTCTCACTTGTCTCTCACCTGCCTCACCTGTCTCTCACCTGTCTCACCTGTCTCACCTGTTCCTCACCTGTCCATTACCTGTCACCTCTCACCTGTCTCTCACCTGTCTCTCACCTGTCCGTCACCTGTCTCACCTGTCCATTACCTCTCACCTGTCTCACCTGTCTCTCACCTGTCTCACCTGTCTCTCACCTGTCTCTTACCTGTCTGTTACCTGTCTCACATGTCTCACCTGTCTCTCACCTGTCTGTTACCTGTCTCACCTGTCTCTCACCTGTCTCACCTGTCTTTCACCTGTCTCACCTGCCTCTCACCTGTCTCACCTGTCCGTTACCTGTCTCACGTGTCTCACCTGTCTCACCTGTCTCTCACCTGTCTCACCTGTCCCGTGTCGCAGGCTGATCAGCGAGCGCACGGTGGAGGAGAACATCCTGAAGAAAGCCAACCAGAAGCGGCTGCTGGGGGACATGGCCATCGAGGGCGGCAACTTCACCACCGCCTACTTCAAACAGGTGAGCGCCGGGCAGGTGAGGGACAGGGGAGGGACAGGTGGGGGGGGGATGGGGGGGACAGGTGAGGGTGGGAGAGGTGAGGGACAGGTGAGGGTGGGAGAGGTGAGGGACAGGTGAGGGTGGGACAGGTGAGGGTGGGATGGGGGGACAGGTGAGGGTGGGAGAGGTGAGGGTGGGATGGGGGGACAGTTGAGGGTGGGACAGGTGGTGGGGCAGGTGAGGGTGGGACAGGTAAGGGACAGGTGAGGGGGGGACAGGTGAGGGTGGGACAGGTGAGAGTGGGATAGGTGAGGGTGGGACAGATGGGGGTGGGATGGGGGGACAGGTGAGGGTGGGACAGGTGAGAGTGGGATGGGGGGACAGGTGAGGGTGGGACAGGTGAGGGGGGACAGATGAGGGTGGGACAGGTGACGGTGGGATGGGGGACAGGTGAGGGTGGGACAGATAGGGATGGGATGGGGGGACAGGTGAGGGTGGGACAGGTGAGGGGGGACAGGTGAGGGTGGGACAGGTGAGGGTAGGACAGTGGAGGTGGGACAGTGGGGGTGGGGACAGGTGAGGGTGGGACACATGGGGGTGGGACAGGTGGGGGCAGGATGGGGGGGACAGGTGGGGGTGGGACAGGTGAGGGTGGCACAGGTGAGGATGGGACAGGTGAGCACAGGGACAGGTGAGCACAGGGACAGGTGAGGGTGGGACAGGTGAGGGCGGGACAGGTGAGCACAGAACAGGTGAGGGGCAAGTGAGGGTGCGACAGGTGGGGTGGGACAGGTGAGGGTGGGAGAGGTGAGGGTGGGACAGGTGAGGGACAGGTGAGAGTGGGAGAGGTGAGGGACAGGTGAAGGTGGCACAGGTGGGGGTGGGATGGGGGGACAGGTGAGGGTGGCACACATGAGGGTGGCACAGGTGAGAGTGGCACATGTGAGGGTGGGATAGGTGAGGACAGGACAAGTGAGGGTGGGGCAGGTGAGGGTGGGATGGGTGGGGGTGGGACAGGTGAGGGTGGGATGGGGGGACAGTTGAGGGTGGGACAGGTGGGGGTGGGGCAGGTGGGG
Source organism: Cyanocitta stelleri (assembly GCA_026167965.1). Taxonomy (NCBI): domain Eukaryota; kingdom Metazoa; phylum Chordata; class Aves; order Passeriformes; family Corvidae; genus Cyanocitta; species Cyanocitta stelleri. The sequence goes on from JANXIP010000231.1 coordinate 28,759, forward strand.
GTGGGACAGGTGGGGGTGGGATGGGGGGACAGGTGGGGGTGGGACAGGTGAGCACAGGGACAGGTGAGGGTGGGATGGGGGGACAGGTGGGGGTGGGACAGGTGAGGGTGGGATGGGGGGACAGGTGGGGGTGGGACAGGTGAGGGTGGGACAGGTGAGGGTGGGATGGGGGGACAGTTGAGGGTGGGACAGGTGAGCACAGGACAGGTGAGGGACAGGTGAGGGTGGGACAGGTGAGCACAGGACAGGTGAGGGTGGCACAGGTGAGGATGGGACAGGTGAGCACAGGGACAGGTGAGGGACAGGTGAGGGTGGGACAGGTGGGGGTGGGGACAGGTGAGGGTGGGGACAGGTGAAGGTGGGATGGGGGGACAGGTGAGGGTGGGACAGGTGAGGGTGGGGACAGGTGAGGGTGGGGACAGGTGAGGGTGGGATGGGGGGACAGGTGAGGGTGGGACAGGTGAGGGTGGGGACAGGTGAGGGACAGGTAAGGGCAGGACAGGTGAGGGGGGACAGGTGAGCACAGGACAGGTGAGCACAGGACAGGGGAGGGTGGTACAGGTGGGGGTGGGACAGGTGGGGGTGGGGACAGGCGAGGGACAGGTGAGCATGGGACAGGTGAGGGTGGCACAGGTGAGCACAGGACAGGTGAGGGTGGCACAGGTGGGGGTGGGACAGGTGGGGGTGGGGACAGGCGAGGGACAGGTGAGCACGGGACAGGTGAGGGTGGCACAGGTGAGGGTGGCACAGGTGAGCACGGGACAGGTGAGGGCATGGCTGGGTGAGGGTGGGGTGGGAGCACCCAAATTTGGGCAGTGCCAGGTGTGGGGGAAGCTCTTAGGGACACCTTGGGGCTTCAGGTGAGGTTCAGGTGTGCCCAGGTGTGCCCAGGTGCGCAGGGCACCCAAATTTGGGGGGTTTAGGTGAAATCCTGCTGCGCCCAGATGTGCCCAGGTGGGCCCAAATGGGGTCCCAGGTACAACCAGGTGTGCCCAGGTGCCCTCAAATGGGGTTCTCAGATGCTTCCAGGTGCCCCTAAATGGGGTCTTAGATGCCCCCAGGTGTCCCCAGATGCCCCCAAATGGGGTCTGAGATGTCCCCAGGTGTGCCCAGGTGCCACCCAGGTGTGTTCAGGTGCCACCCAGGTATCCCCAAATGGGGTCCCAGATGCTCCCAGGTGTCCCCAGGTGTCCCCAGATGCCCCTGGATGTCCCCAAATGAGGCCCCAGATATCCCCAGGTGTGCCCAGGTGTGTTGAGGTGCCACCCAGGTGTGCCCAGGTGCCACCCACGTGTGCTCACGTGCCACCCAGGTGTGCCCAGGTGCCACCCAGATGTGCCCAGGTGTGCTCAGGTGCCCCCAGGTGTCCCCAAATGGGGTCCCGGATGTCCCCAGGTGCCCCCAGATGCCCCTGGGTGTCCCCAAATGAGGTCACAGGTGCTCCCAGGTACCCCCAGGCACTGCCAGCTGCCCCCAAACAGGGTCCCAGATATCCCCAGGTGTACCCAGGTGTGCCCAGGTGCCACCCACGTGTGCCCAGGTGCCACCCACGTGTGCTCAGGTGTGCTCAGGTGCTACCCAGGTATCCCCAGGTGCCCCCAGGTGTCCCCAAGTGGGGTCCCAGATGTCCCCAGATGCCCCCAGATATCCCCAAATGAGCTCCCAGGTGGCCCCAGATGCCCCCAAATGGGGTCTCAGATGTCCCCAGGTGTGCCCAGATGCCACCCAGGTGTGCCCAGGTGCCATCCAGGTATCCCCAGGTGCCCCCAGGTGTCCCCAAATGGGGTCCCAGAGGACCCAGGTGCCACCCAGGTGTGCTCAGGTGCCACCCAAGTATCCCCAGGTGCCCCCAGGTGTCCCCAAATGGGGTCCCAGATGACCCAGGTGCCACCCAGGTGTGCTCAAGTGCCACCCAGGTATCCCCAGGTGCCCCCAGGTGTCCCCAAATGGGGTCCCAGATGACCCAGATGCCACCCAGGTGTGCTCAAGTGCCACCCAGGTATCCCCAGGTGCCCCCAGGTGTCCCCAAATGGGGTCCCAGATGACCCAGGTGCCACCCAGGTGTGCCCAAGTGCCACCCAGGTATCCCCAGGTGCCCCCAGGTGTCCCCAAATGGGGTCCCAGATGACCCAGGTGCCACCCAGGTGTGCTCAAGTGCCACCCAGGTATCCCCAGGTGCCCCCAGGTGTCCCCAAATGGGGTCCCAGAGGACCCAGGTGCCACCCAGGTGTGCCCAGATGCCACCCAGGTGGGCTCAGGTGCCACCTAGGTGCCACCCAGGTGTGCCCAGGTGCCACCCAGGTGTGCCCAGGTGTGCCCAGGTGTGCCGTGTCCCGCAGCAAACCATCCGCGAGCTGTTCGACATGGCCCCCGAGGAGCCACCCCGCGAGCGGGACCGGGACGGGGACAAGGACGGCGACCGGGACGGCGACCGGGACCGGGACCGGGATCGGGATCGGGATCGGGATCGGGATCGGGATCGGGATCGGGATCGGGATGGCCCCGCTGAGGACGACGAGGACCCCGTGGCCACCAGGAGGACGCACATCCTGGAGCAGGTGAGGGACACCTGGGGGTGGCACCTGGGGGTGGCACCTGGGGGTGGCACCTGGGCGGGGGTGGTGACGGCGTGGGTGGGTCCCTGACGGCCCCAAATGTCCCCAAATGTCCCCAAAATGTTGTCGGTGACCTTAAATGGTTCCCAGTGTCCGGCAGGGGCCCCAATGTCCAGCAGGGTCCTCAATGTCCAGCAGGGTCCCCAGTGTCCCCAGTGTCCAGCAGGGTTCCCAGTGTCCCCAGTGTCCCCAGTGTCCAGCAGGGTTCCCAGTGTCCCCAGTGTCCCCAGTGTCCAGCAGGGCTCCCAGTGTCCCCAGGGTCCCCAATATCCAGCAGAATCCTCAATGTCCAGCAGGGTTCCCAGTGTCCCCAGTGCCCCCAGTGTCCAGCAGGGTTCCCAGTGTCCCCAGTGTCCAGCAGGGTCCCCAGTGTCCAGCAGGGTCCCCAGTGTCCCCAGTGTCCAGCAGGGTTCCCAGTGTCCCCAGTGTCCCCAGTGTCCAGCAGGGTTCCCAGTGTCCCCAGTGCCCCCAGTGTCCCCAATGTCCAGCAGGGTTCCCAGTGTCCAGCAGGATCCCCAGTGTCCCCAGTGTCCAGCAGGGTGCCCAGTGTCCCCAGTGTCCATCAAAGTCCCCAGTGTCCAGCAGGGTCCCCAGTGTCCCCAGTGTCCATCAAAGTCCCCAGTGTCCAGCAGGGTCCCCAGTGTCCCCAGTGTCCATCAGGGCTCCCAATGTCCATCAAAGTCCCCAGTGTCCAGCAGGGTCCCCAATGTCCAGCAGAGTTCCCAGTGTTCCCAGTATCTCCAATGTCCACCAGGGTCCCCAGTGTTCCCAGTGTCCACCAGATGTCTCCAATGACCCCAATGTCCCCAATGTCCAGCAGGGTCTCCAGTGCCCCCAGTGTCCCCAGTGTCCAGCAGGGTCCCCAATGTCTAGCAGAGCTCTCAGTGTCCCCAGTGTCCATCAAAGTCCCCAATGTCCAGCAGGGTCCCCAGTGTCCAGCAGGGTCCCCGATGTCCACCAGGATCCCCAGCATCCAGCAGGGTCCCCAGTGTCCCCAATGTCCAGCAGGGTCCCCAATGTCCAGCAGGGTCCCCAGTGTCCCCAGTGTCCTTCAGAGTCCCCAGTGTCCCCAGTGTCCCCAATGTCCAGCAATGCCCGCAATGTCCCTGACATCCCCAACGTCCCCAACCCCCTGAACGTCCCCAATGTCCCCAACACCCCCAGTGTCCCCAATGTCCCTGACGTCCCCGATGTCCCCAACACCCCCAACACCCCCAATGTCCCCAACACCAACGTCCCCGATGTCCCCAACACCCCCAGTGTCCCCAATGTCCCTGACATCCTCAATGTCCCCAATGTCCCCAACTCCCTGAACATCCCCAATGTCCCCAATGTCCCCAATTCCCCCAATGTCCCCAACACCCCAAGATTTCCAATGTCCCCAACCCCCCGATGTCCCCAATCCCCTGAACATCCCCAACACCCCCAATGTCCCCAATTCCCCCAATGTCCCCAACGTCCCCAACACCCCCAATGTCCCCAACATCCCCAACCCCCTGATGTCCCCAACCCCCTGAACGTCCCCAACACCCCCAATGCCCCCAATGTCCCCAACACCCCCAATGCCCCCAATGTCCCCAACCCCGCAATGTCCCCAACCGCCAGAATGCCCCCAACCCCCTGAACGTCCCCAACGCTCCCAATGTCCCCAACACCCCCAATGTCCCCAATTCCCCCAATGTCCCCAACGTCCCCAACACCCCCAATGTCCCCAATCCCCTGAACATCCCCAAACCCCCCAATGTCCCCAACACCCCCAACGCCCCCAATGTCCCCCATGCCCCCAACACTCACAATGTCCCCAATGTCCCCAACCCTCTGAACATCCCCAACACCCCCAATGCCGCCAGCGCCCCCAACACCCCAACGTCCCCAACACCCCGATGTCCCCAACACCCCAATGTCCCCAACACCTCCAACATCCCCAACGTCCCCAATGTCCCCAACACCCCCAATGCCCCCCAACACCCCCCATGTCCCCAACCCCCCCAACACCCCCAATGTCCCCAATCCCCTGAACATCCCCAACACCCCAACATCCTTAATGTCCCCAATGTCCCCAACACCCCCAATGTCCCCAACACCCCAATGACCCCAACACCCCCAATGTCCCCAATGTCCCCAACACCCCAATGACCCCAACACCCCCAATGTCCCCAATGTCCCCAACACCCCCAACGCCCCCAACACCCCCGATGTCCCCAACGCCCCCAACGCCCCCAATGTCCCCAACACCCCCAACACCCTCAACGCCCCCAATGTCCCCAATGTCCCCAACATCCCCAATGCCCCCAACACCCCAACGCCCCCAATGTCCCCAATGTCCCCAACATCCCCAATGCCCCCAACACCCCAATGACCCCAATGTCCCCAATGTCCCCAACATCCCCAATGCCCCCAACACCCCAATGACCCCAATGTCCCCAATGTCCCCAACATCCCCAATGCCCCCAACACCCCAATGACCCCAATGTCCCCAATGCCCCCAACACCCCAATGACCCCAACACCCCCAACACCCCCCATGTCCCCAACACCCCAATGTCCCCCATGCCCCCAACACTCCCCATGTCCCCAACACCCCCAACACCCCCAATGTCCCCAACACCCCCAATGTCCCCAATGTCCCAAACATCCCCAGTGTCCCCAACACCCCCAGCACCCCCAACACCCCCAATGTCCCCAACACCCCCAATGTCCCCAACCCCCCCAATGTCCCCAACACCCCCAATGCCCCCAACACCCCAATGTCCCCAATGTCCCCAACGTCCCCAACACCCCCAACACCCCCAATGTCCCCAATGCCCCCAACACCCCAACCCCCCCAACCCCCCCAATGTCCCCAATGCCCCCAACACCCCCAACGCCCCCAACGTCCCCAACCCTCCCAACACCCCGACGTCCCCCCCACCCCCCTGACGGCCGCCCTGGCCCCGGCTCCCGCAGGCGCTGTGCGGGGCCGAGGACCCCGAGGACATCCGGGCGGCGTCGCAGGCGCAGGCCGAGCACGTGGCGGCGCTGGCTGAGTTCAGCGAGTCGCTGAGCCCCGAGGACGAGCGCGGCGGCGCCGACGGCCCCGAGGAGGAGCTGTCCAAGGCCGAGCAGGAGATCGCAGCCCTGGTCGAGCAGGTCCGGGGGGTTCGGGGATGGTTTTTGGGGGGATTTGGGGGGGATTTGGGGTGGTTGTGGGGAGGCATGGGATGGTTTAGGGGAGTTATGGGATGGTTTGCGGTCATTTTGGGGCATTCTGGGGGGTTTGGGGGAGATTTGGAATGGTTTAGGGGTGTTTTGGGGTGATTTGGGATGGTTTTTGAGGGGTTTGGGGGGGATTTGGGGTGGTTGTGGGGAGGTATGGGATGGTTTAGGGTCGTTTAGGGGCGTTCTGGGAGGTTTGGGGGAGATTTTGGGTGGTTGAGGAGAGTTTTGGGATGGTTGAGAGGCGTTTTGGGGTGATTTAGGATGGTTATGGGGAGTTTTGGGATGGTTTTGGGGTGTTTTGGGGTGATTTGGGATGGTTGTGGGGAGTTTTGGGATGGTTTTGGGGGGGATTTGGGGGGATTTGGGGTGGTTGTGGGGAGGTATGGGATGGTTTAGGGTCGTTTAGGGGCGTTCTGGGAGGTTTGGGGGAGATTTTGGGTGGTTGAGGGGAGTTTTGAGATGGTTTTGGGGAGTTTTGGGATGGTTTTGGGGTGGTTTTGGGGGATTTGGGATGGTTTTGAGGAGTTATGGGATGGTTTAGGGTCATTTTGGGGCGTTCTGGGGGGTTTGGGGGAGATTTGGGATGGTTTTCGGGGGTTTTGGGACTTTTTGGGGGGGGTTTGGAGCGATTTGGGATTGTTTAGGGGAGTTTTGGGATGGTTTTGGGGTGTTTTGGGGTGATTTGGGATGGTTTTGGGGGGATTTGGGGTGGTTATGGGGAGGTATGGGATGGTTTAGGGGCGTTCTGGGGCGTTTGGGGAAGATTTGGGATGGTTTTCGGGGGTTTTGGGATGGTTTTTGGGGGGGTTTGGCATGATTTGGGATGGTTATGGGGAGTTTTGGGATGGTTTAGGGGTGTTTTGGGGTGCTTTGGGATGGGTTTGAGGAGTTTTGGGATGGTTTCGGGTCATTTAGGGGCATTCTGGGAGGTTTGGGAGGATTTGGGATGGTTATGGGGAGTTTTGGGATGGTTGAGGGGTGTTTTGGGGTGCTTTGGGATGGGTTTGAGGAGTTTTGGGATGGTTTCGGGTCATTTAGGGGCATTCTGGGAGGTTTGGGAGGATTTGGGATGGTTTAGGGGAGTTATGGGATGGTTTAGGGTCGTTTAGGGGCCTTCTGGGAGGTTTGGGGGAGATTTTGGGTGGTTGAGGGGAGTTTTGGGATGGTTTTGGGGAGTTTTGGGATGGTTTTGGGGTGGTTTTGGGGGATTTGGGATGGTTTTGAGGAGTTATGGGATGGTTTAGGGTCATTTTGGGGCATTCTGGGGGGTTTGGGGGAGATTTGGGATGGTTTTCGGGGGTTTTGGGACTTTTTGGGGGGGGGGTTTGGAGCGATTTGGGATTGTTTAGGGGAGTTTTGGGATGGTTTTGGGGTGTTTTGGGGTGATTTGGGATGGTTTTGGGGGGATTTGGGGTGGTTATGGGGAGGTATGGGATGGTTTAGGGGCGTTCTGGGGCGTTTGGGGAAGATTTGGGATGGTTTTCGGGGGTTTTGGGATGGTTTTGGGGGGGGGTTGGCATGATTTGGGATGGTTATGGGGAGTTTTGGGATGGTTTAGGGGTGTTTTGGGGTGCTTTGGGATGGGTTTGAGGAGTTTTGGGATGGTTTCGGGTCATTTAGGGGCATTCTGGGAGGTTTGGGAGGATTTGGGATGGTTTAGGGGAGTTTTGGGATGGTTTTGGGGTGTTTTGGGGTGTTTTGGGATGGTTGAGGGGAGTTTTGGGATGGTTGAGGGGAGTTTTGGGATGGTTTTGGGGGGATTTGGGGTGGTTGTGGGGAGTTACGGGATGGTTTAGGGTCGTTTAGGGGCATTCTGGGAGGTTTGGGGAAGATTTGGGATGGTTTTTGGGGTGTTTTGGGGTGACTTGGGATGGGTTTGGGGAGTTTTGGGATGGTTTGCGGTCATTTCGGGGCATTCTGGGAGGTTTGGAGGGGTTTTGGGGGGATTTGGGATGGTTTTGAGGAGTTATGGGATGGATTGAGGTCATTTAGGGGCATTCTGGGGGGTTTGGGGGAGATTTGGGATGGTTTTTGGGGGTTTTGGGATGGTTTTGGGGGGGTTTTGGGGGATTTGGGATGGTTTAGGGGCGTTACGGGATGGTTTCGGGTCATTTAGGGGCATTCTGGGAGGTTTGGGAGGATTTGAGATGGTTTAGGGCTGTTTTGGGATGGTTTAGGGGGATTTGGGATGGTTTAGGGGAGTTTTGGGATGGTTTAGGAGGATTTGGGATGGTTGAGGGGAGTTTTGGGATGGTTTTGGGGGATTTGGGACAGTTTAGGGGCATTATGGGATGGTTTAGGGTCATTTAGGGGCATTCTGGGAGGTTTGGGGGCGATTTGGGATGGTTTTGGGGGGGTTTTGGGGTGATTTGGGATGGTTTAGGGGCATTTTGGCATCTTTAGAGGCATTCTCAATGATTTCGGGGCATTTTGGGGTGATTTTGGATCCTTTTGGGATGATTTTGGGTCCTTTTGGGATGATTTTGGGATGATTTCGGGGCATTTTGGGTCCTTTTGGGATGATTTCAGGGCATTTTGGGATGATTTCAAGGCATTTTGGGATGATTTCGGGGCATTTTGGGATGATTTTGGGATGATTTTGGGGCATTTTGGGGTGATTTTGGGGCATTTTGGGGTGATTTTGAATCCTTTTGGGATGATTTCAGGGCATTTTGGGATGATTTTGGGGTATTTTGGGATGATTTTGGGATGATTTTGGGGCATTTTGGGATGATTTTGGGTCCTTTTGGGATCATTTTGGGATGATTTTGGGGCATTTTGGGATGATTTTGGGTCCTTTTGGGATGATTTGGGGGCATTGGGGACATCGGTTTGGGGGGTCCTGGTGGTCAAGTGACCCAAATTTGGGGGTCCAGGTGACCTCAAGTAACCCCAAATTTGGGGGTCCCAGGTGCCCCCAAACCTCCCCAATTTGGGGGTCCCAGCTGACCTCGAGTGACCCCAATTTGGGGGTCCCCGCCTCTTTCCCTCCCCCATTATTTTGGGGTAGTTTTGGGGGGTCCTGGGGGTTTTGGGGGGTCCTGGGGGGCTTTGGGGGGGTCCAGCAGAGCCGGGATTTTTTTGGGGGGGCTCTGGGGGGGTTCGGGGATATTTTGGGGGGGGTCCCCCGGTGCTGACCCCTCCCCAAATTTGGGGGTCCGACCCTCTTCCCCTTTCCTCATTATTTTTGGGGGGGTTTTGGGGGGTCCTGGGGGCTTTGGGGGGGTCCAGCAGAGCCGGGATTTTTTTGGGGGGGCTCTGGGGGGGTCCGGGGATATTTTGGGGGGGGGGTCCCCAGGTGCTGACCCCTCCCCAAATTCCAGCTGACCCCCATCGAACGTTACGCCATGAACTTCCTGGAGGCCTCGCTCGAGGACGTCAGCAGGGAGGAGCTCAAGCAGGCCGAGGTGGGGGAGGGGCTTTGGGGGGGTCCTGGGGGGGTTTTGGGGGGTCCCAGAGGGGTTTGGGGGGGTCCTGGGAGGGTCCCAGAGGGATTTTGGGGGGTCCCAGAGGGGTTTGGGGGGGTCCTGGGGGTGTCCCAGAGGGATTTTGGGGTGGTTTTGGGGGGGGTCCTGGATGGATTTTGGGGGTCTCTGGAGGATCTTGGGGGGTCCCAGAGGGGTTTGGGGGGTCCTGAGGGGTTTTTGGGGGGGTCCTGAAGGGTCTGGGAGGGGCCCCAATAAATTGGGGGGGGGTCCCAAAATGGGTCTGGGAGGATCCTTTGGTTTGGAAGAGTCCATTTGGGGTTTTGGGGGGGGGGGTCCAAAATGGATTTGGGGGTCCCAATAAATTTGGGGGGTCCCAAAATGGGTCTGGGGGCTTCCAGAGGGGTCTGGGGGGGGTCCCTTTAAATTGGGGAGGGGTCTTTTAGATTGGAAGAGTCCATTTGGGGTTTTGGAGGGGGGGTCTAAAATGGATTTGGGGGTCCCAAAATGGGTCTGGGGGAGCTGAAATTTGGGAGAGGGTCCCAAAATGGGTCTGGGGGCTTCCAGATGGATCTGGGAGGGTCCATTTAAAATGGAGGAGGGGCTTTTGCATTGGAAGAGTCCATTTAGGGTTGAGGGGGGGTTCCAAAATGGGTGTGGGGTCTTCAAAAACTTAATGGGGGGGTCCCAAAATGGGTCTGGGTGGGTTCCTTTAAATTGAGGAGGGGTCTTTTAGACTGGAAGAGTCCATTTGGGTTTTGGGGGGGGGTCCCTTTAAATTGAGGAGGAGTCTTTTAGACTGGAAGAGTCCATTTGGGTTTTGGGGGGGGGTCCCTTTAAATTGAGGGGGGGTCTTTTAGACTGGAAGAGTCCATTTGGGTTTTGGAGAGGGTCCCAAAATGGGTCTGGGGTCCTTGAAAAATTGACGGGGGCGGGGTCCCAAAATGGGTCTGGGGGGGATCCCTTTAAATTGAGGGGGGTCTTTTAGATTGGAAGAGTCCATTTGAGTTTGGGGGGGGCTCTGGGTGGTTTTCAACCCCAAAAAACCGAGGGGGGGGTGGAGTTTGGATGGATTTGATTGACGGGGAGGGGGGGGATCCCCATGGATTTTTTTTCGGGGGGGGGGGGAGTCCCCAATTGGGTCTGGGGTCTCAAGCAGCCCCTCCCCCCCCCCCCACCAGGAGCAAGTGGAGGCGGCCCGCAAGGACATCGACCAGGCCAAGGGGGGAGGGGGCCGCTTCCGGCTGCCCCCCCAGGAGGGCGAGGAGGAGGAGGAGGAGGAGGAGGAGGAGGAAGAAGAGCCCCGAGGGGCCCCCCCGGCGGGGGGGGGAGGGGCGGCGGCGGCGGCGGGCGGGGGGGGGGGGGGGGGTGGGGGAGGGGCGGGAGGGGAGGAGGAGGCGGCCGAGAGAGGTGGGGGAGGGGAAAGGGGGGGGTCCCGCAAGGCTCGGAGGCTCGGGGACCCCCCCCCGCCCCTCCCCGCCGAGAGGCCGGGGACCCGCGCCAGCCAGCGGCTGCGGGGGGGCGGCGGTGACGTCATCGGCGACGTCATCGGCGACGTCGTCGGCGCCGCCCGAGCCCGGCGAGGCGGTGACGTCATCGCCGCCCCCTCGCGTGACGTCATCGCCGCCGCCGCCGCCCCTCCCGGTGACGTCGCCGGCGCCGCCGCCGGCGGTGACGTCATCGCCGCCCCCGGGCAACGTCACCCGCCCCTCCCCCGCCCCGCCTCCCCCACGCCCCCTCCCGTGACGTCACCGACGCCCACCCCGCCCCCCCCTCCCGTGACGTCACCGCCGCCCACCCCGCCCCCTCCCGTTGACGTCACCGCCGCCCCCGCCCGCCGCCTCCCCTCCCCCCTCCGCGCCCTCCCCTCCCCCCGCCGCCCCCTCCCCGGCGCCCCCGCCCTCCCCCGGCGGAAGGGGGAGGGGCTCCCCCGGCTGACCCCCGCCCCGCCGCCGCGCCCCTCCCCCACCCCGGCCCGCCCCTCCCCCACGGCGCCGCCGCAGCGCCGACGTCGAGATCCGGCAGGGCCGAGGCCCCGGCCCCGCGGCCAAAGTGCTGCGGACGCTGCCCGGCCGCCTGGTGACCGTCCTGGAGACCCCCCCCCAACTGACCGGCAGCGGGGGAGGGGCCCCGCGCTCCCGGCGCCGCCCCCGCGACCCCGCCCAGGCCGCCCCTCCCCCTCCGCCCCGCCCCTCCCTCCTCCTCTTCCTCCTCCTCTTCTTCCTCGGCCGCCGCCTCCGCCCCTCCCCCCAAACGCCGCCGCGGCCGCCCCCCCAAGCGGCGCCTGCTGGGCGGGGGAGGGGCCCGGCACCGCCGGCACCGCCCGGGCACCCCCCAGCAGCGCCCCACCCCCACCCCCGACGGCCGCCGGGGCCGCCGCGGGCGCCCCATGCGGGGCTTGGGCGGGGGAGGGGCGGCGCAGTCGCCCCCCCGCAAGCGCCGCCGGGGCCGCCCGCCCAAGATGGCGTCGCCCGAGCGAGGCGGGGGAGGGGCCTCCGGGACGCCCAGCCCCCGCCCGGCCTCGCCCGCGCCCCCCAGGACCACCCGGGGAAGGCCCGGAGCCCCCCTGGCCCCGCCCCTGCAGCGCGAGCCCCGGCGGAGGCCGCGTCCCACCGAGGACGGCGGTGGCGGCGACGAGGAGGGCGCGGCGGCGGGGGGAGGGGCGCCGAGGAGGAAAGAGCCCCTCCCCCCACCCCCGGCCAAGAGGCGCCGGGGGGGAGGGGCCTCCGAGCAAGCCCCGCCCGCCCGGAGGCGGCGTCGGGGAGGGGCTCCCCCGCGGCCCCGCCCCGCCGGCTGCAGCCCCCCCGGCGCTGCGCGGCCACCGCGGCGCCCCCAGCGCAGGGAGGGGGAGGGGCGGCCCCCCAGGACCCCCCCGCGGGGGCGGCGCTGAGGGGGAGGAAGGCCAAGACGTGACGGCCGCGGCGGTGGGGGAGGGGAAAGACGGGCGGAGGAGGGGGCGGGAGCGGGGCGCAAGATGGCCGACGGGGCGGCTGAGGAACGGTTGAGGGGGGACAAAATGGCCGACAGCGGTAGCGGAATGGCCGAGTGACCCCTGGGTGACCCCAACATGGCCGACACAGTGACCTTTGAATGACCCCAACATGGCCGACATGATGATCTCTGAGTGGCCCCAAGATGGCGGCCACAGTGACCTCTGAGTGACCCCAAGATGGCCGACAAGGTGACCTTTGATTGACCCCCAGATGGCCGACACTGACTGCTGGGTAGCCGCAATACGGCCGACACGGTGACCTCTGAATGACCCGCATATGGCTGACACAATGACCTTTGATTGATCCCAACATGGCTGACACAATGAGCTCTGAATGACCCCAACATGGCTGACACAGTGACCTCTGAATGACCCCTAAGATGGCCGACACAGTGACCTCTGAGTGACCCTGACATGGCCACCAGGGTGATCTCTGAGTGACCCCAAGATGGCTGACACGGGGACCTTTGCATGACCCCAACATGGCCGACACAGTGACCTCTGAATGACCCCGACATGGCCGACACAGTGACCTCTGAATGACCCCAAGATGGCCGACACAGTGACCTCTGAATGACCCCAACATGGCCGACACAGTGACCTCTGAATGACCCCAAGATGGCCGACACAATGACCTTTGAGTGACCCCAAGATGGCCGCCAAGGTGACCTCTGGATGACCCCAACATGGCCGACACAGTGACCTCTGAGTGACCCCAATATGGCCGCCTCAGTGACCTTTGGATGACCCCAAGATGGCTGACACAGTGACCTTTGGATGACCCCAAGATGGCCGACACAGTGAGCTCTGAATGACCCCAAGATGGCCGACACAGTGACCTCTGAATGACCCCAAGATGGCCGCCATGGTGACCTTTGGATGACCCCAAGATGGCCGACACAGTGACCTCTGAGTGACCCCAAGATGGCCGACACAGTGAGCTCTGAATGACCCCAACATGGCCGACAGTGACCTCTGAGTGACCCCAAGATGGCCGCCATGGTGACCTTTGGATGACCCCAAGATGGCCGACACAGTGAACTCTGAATGACCCCAAGATGGCCGACACAGTGACCTCTGAGTGACCCCAAGATGGCCGACACAGTGAGCTCTGAGTGACCCCGACATGGCCGCCAGGGTGACCTCTGAGTGACCCCAATATGGCTGCCATGGTGACCTTTGGATGACCCCAAGATGGCCGCCACGGTGACCTTTGGATGACCCCAACATGGCCGACACAGTGAGCGCTGAGTGACCCCAAGATGGCCGCCTCAGTGACCTTTGGATGACCCCAAGATGGCCGACACAGTGAGCTCTGAGTGACCCCGACATGGCCGACAGTGACCTCTGAATAACCCCAAGATGGCCGACACGGGGACCTTTGGATGACCCCAAGATGGCCGACACAGTGACCCCTGAGTGACCCCAAGATGGCCGACGCAGTGACCTCTGAGTGACCCCAAGATGGCCGACACAGTGATCTCTGGGTGATCCCAAGATGGCCGTCTCAGTGACCTTTGAATGACCCCAAGATGGCCGACACAGTGATCTCTGGGTGATCCCAAGATGGCCGTCTCAGTGACCTTTGAATGACCCAAGATGGCCGATATGATGATCTCTGAGTGACCCCAAGATGGCGGCCACAATGACCTCTGAGTGACCCCAACATGGCCGACACAGTGACCTCTGAATGACCCTAAGATGGCCGACACAGTGACCTCTGAGTGACCCTGACATGGCCACCAGGGTGACCTCTGAGTGACCCCAACATGGCCGCCTCAGTGACCTCTGAATGACCCCAAGATGGCCGCCACAGTGACCTTTGGATGACCCCAAGATGGCGGCCATTTTCCCTCCCATTCCTGCCACAATGATTCCAAGATGGCCGCCTCGGCGATCGGTGACGTCACTTCCGGCGGCCATCTTGGAGCTGGTGACATCACCGCGGGCGGCCATCTTGAGATGCGATCCACACGGCGGCGGCCATGTTGGATGCGGTGACGTCATTGAAGGCGGTGACATCAGATCCGGCGGCCATCTTGACCTCTGTGACGTCATCACCGTTTTCTCAGTGACATCAGCAGCAGTGGCCATCTGAAAGCAACGACGTCACGAGCGGCCATCTTGTTTCCCAGCAGCCATCTTGACTCCGCTCCAAGCCTGACCCGGTGGCCATTTTGTTTCCTGGTGGCCATCTTGTTTCCTGGCGGCCATCTTGTTTCCCGGCAGCCATCTTGTTTCCCGGTGGCCATCTTGTTTCTCGGTGGCAATCTTGACCAACCTGGCAGCCATCTTGTTTCCTGGTGGCCATCTTGTTTCCTGGCGGCCATCTTGTTTCTCGGTGGCCATCTTGACAGCGACAGCAAGGAAGCCCGGTGGCCATCTTGACCACCCTGGCGGCCATCTTGTTTCCCAGCAGCCATCTTGATCCACTCCATGTCTGACCTGGCCATCTTGGTCACCCTGGCGGCCATCTTGACCACAAACAGAGCCCAAAAACCTGGCAGCCATCTTGTTTCCTGGCAGCCATCTTGACAGCAAGAGCAAGGAAAGCTAGTGGCCATCTTGTTTCCCGGCAGCCATCTTGCCTCTGCTGCATGCCTGACGCGGCGGCCATCTTGACTGCTGATCACGTGACCCGGCGGCCATCTCGACCACGAGCAGGGTCCAGAACCCAGCGGCCATCTTGCTTCCCAGCGGCCATCTTGTCTCCTTGCAGCCATCTTGACAGCGACAGCAAGGAAGCCTGGGGGCCATCTTGACTGCCCTGGCGGCCATCTTGTTTCCCAGTAGCCATCTTGACTCACTCCACCCCGGCCCAGGCCGCCATCTTGACCAGCCCGGCGGCCATCTTGCCTCCCCGTGCGGCCATCTTGCCTTCTGTCCACACCCAACCCAGCCACCATCTTGACCCACCCAGCCGCCATTTTGACCCACCCAGCCGCCATTTTGACCCACCCAGCCGCCATCTTGACCAACCCAGCAGCCATTTTGACCCACCCAGCCGCCATCTTGACCAACCCAGCCGCCATTTTGACCCACCCAGTGGCCATCTTGACCCACCCAGCCGCCATCTTGACCCACCCATCCGCCATCTTGACCAACCCAGTGGCCATCTTGACCCACCCAGCCGCCATCTTGACCAACCCAGCGGCCATCTTGACCCACCCAGCCGCCATTTTTGACCCACCCAGTGGCCATCTTGACCCACCCAGCCGCCATCTTGACCCACCCAGCCGCCATCTTGACCAACCCAGCGGCCATCTTGCCTCCTCCTCCCACCAACCTTTCCTGACTTCCGGCGGCCATCTTGCCCCCTGGCGGCCATCTTGCCTCCCGTGCGGCCATCTTTTCAGGACCCGGCGCAGCGGAGTCGGGGGGGGGGGGGGGTGGGGGGGGGGTGCGGGCTGGGAACGGGGGTGGGGGGAGGGGTTCCAGGGGTGGGGGAGGGGCAGTTTTTTCCCCCCCCGTGTCCCCCCCGACCCCCCCGATGTAAAATAGGTTCCTTTTGAACCCGATCTATGCAAAGGTGCTTTGTGCTGGGCCCGGGGGGGGGTGGGGGGTGGGGTGGGGAGGGAGGGGGAGGAGGAGCGAGGGCCGGGGGGGGGGAGGGGGAGGGGCGGGGGTCCTCAGGGGGTGTCGCCGCCCCTCCCCCACCCCGGCAGGCGGCGCTCGGAGCTTTTCCTGCGACGAAATAAAACAAAAAAGGGTTGAAAAGTGAAAGTTTGGGGGACCCCCACCCCCCATCCCCCTCCCCCACGGCTCCGGGAGGGTTTTGGGGGGTGGGGGAGGGGATTTTGGGGGTCGCCAAGGAGTTTGGGGGAGGATTTTTGGGGGTTTCCCGGGGGATTTTGGGGTCCCTTTTTGGGGGATTTGAGAATTTTGGGGGGGTCCTGGGCGTCCCTGAGGATTTTTGGGGGGTCCCAGAGGGGTCTGGGGGGGATTTTTGGGGGTCCCCAGGGGGGATTTTGGGGTTCCCTTGTGGGGATTTGAGGATTTTTTGGAGGGTCTGAGAAGATTTTAGGGGGGACTCCAGGGGGATTTTGGGGTCCTTTTTGGGGGGTTTGAGGATTTTTGGGGGATCCTGGGGGTCCCAGAGGATTTTGGGGGGTCCCAGAGGACTCTGGGGGGGATTTTTGGGGGGCCCCAGGGGGGTTTTGGGGACCCTTTTGGGGGTCTGAGGATTTTTGGGGGGTCCCTGGAGGGTCCTGGGGGGTCCCTGAGGATTTTGGGGGTCCCAGGGGGGATTTTGGGGTCCCTTTGGGGCCTGGGATTTTTGGAGGGATCCTAGAAGAATCTGGGCAGATTTTTGGGGATCCCCAGGGAGATTTTGGGTCCCTTTTGGGGTTCTGAGGATTTTTTTGGGGGTCCCTGAAGGGTCCTGGGGGGTGCCAGGGGGATTTTGGGGTCCTTTTGGGGGGTTTGAGGATTTTTGGGGGGGGTCCTGGGGGCTTCCTGAGGATTTTGGGGGTCTCCAGGGGGAGACTTTGGGGTCCCTTTTGGGGCCTGGGATTTTTGGGGGGGTCCCAGAAGAATCTGGGCAGATTTTTGGGGATCCCCAGGGAGATTTTGGGGTCCCTTTTGGGGTTCTGAGGATTTTTTGGGGGTCCCTGAAGGGTCCTGGGGGGTGCCAGCGGGATTTTGGGGTCCTTTTGGGGGGTTTGAGGATTTTTGGGGGGGTTCCTGAGGATTTTTTGGGGGTCTCAGAGGATTTTGGGACGTCTCAGAGGGGTCTGGGGGGATTTTGGGGGGTCCCAGGGGGGGTTTTGGGGTCCCTTGTGGGGATTTGAGGATTTTTGGGGGATCCCTGAAGGGTCCTGGGGGGTCCCAGAAGATTTTGAGGGTCCCAGGGGGGATTTTGGGGGTCCCTTTTGGGGTTTGAGGATTTTTGGGGGGTCCCAGAGGAGTCTGGGCAGATTTTTTGGGGATCCCCAGGGAGATTTTGGGGTCCCTTTTGGGGGTTTGGTGATTTTTAGGAGGTCCCTGAAGGGTCTTGGGGGGTGCCAGGGGGGATTTTGGGGTCCTTTTGGGGGGTTTGAGGATTTTTGGGGGGGTCCTGGGGGGTCCCTGAGGATTTTTGGGGGTCTCAGAGGATTTTTGGAGGTCTCAGAGGGGTCTGGGGGGATTTTGGGGGGTCCCAGGGGGGGTTTTGGGGTCCCTTGTGGGGATTTGAGGATTTTTGGGGGATCCCTGAAGGGTCCTGGGGGGTCCCAGAGGATTTTGGGGTCACTTTTCGGGGTTTGAGGATTTTTTGGGGGGGGTCTCTGAAGGGTCCTGGGGGGTCCCAGGGGGATTTTGGGGTCTCTTTTTTGGGGCTTGAGGGTTTTTGGGGGGTCCCTGAAGGGTCCTGGGGGTCCCTGAGGATTTTTGGGGGTCTCCGGGGGGGTTTTGGGGTCCTTTTTGGGGGATTGGGGATTTTTGGGGGGGTCCTGGAGGTCCCCGAGGATTTTTGGGGGGTCCCAGGTGGGTTTTGGGGTCCCTTTTTGGGGGATTTGAGGATTTTTGGGGGGGGTCCTGGGGGCTCCCTGAGGATTTTGGGGGGTCCCAGGGGGGGATTTTGGGGTCCCTTTTGGGGCCTGGGATTTTTGGGGGGGTCCCAGAAGAATCTGGGCAGATTTTTGGGGATCCCCAGGGAGATTTTGGGGTCCCTTTTGGGGTTCTGAGGATTTTTTGGGGGTCCCCTGAAGGGTCCTGGGGGGTGCCAGGGGGATTTTGGGGTCCTTTTGGGGGGTTTGAGGATTTTTGGGGGGTCCTGGGGGGTCCTGAGGATTTTGGGGGGTCCCAGAGGGGTCTGGGAAGGATTTTGGGGGTCTCCAGGGGGATTTTGGGGTCCCTTTTTGGGGTTTGAGGGTTTTTTGGGGGTCCCTGAAGGGTCCTGGAGGTCCCTGAGGATTTTTGGGGGGTCCCAGGGGGGTTTTTGGGGTCCCTTTTGGGGGTTTAAGGATTTTTGGGGGGGTCCCAGAGGAGTCTGGGCAGATTTTTGGGGATCCCCAGGGAGATTTTGGGGTCCCTTTTGGGGTTCTGAGGATTTTTTGGGGGGTCCCCTGAAGGGTCCTGGGGGGTCCCAGGGGGGTTTTGGGGGGGTCCCAGAGGGGTCTGGGGAGGATTTTGGGGTCCTTTTTGGGGATTTGGGGGGGGTCTTTAGGTTTTGGGGGATCCCCGGGGGAATTTTGGGGTCCCCTTTTGGCAGTTTGAGGATTTTTGGGGGGTCCTGGGGGTCCCAGAGGATTTTGGGGGGGTCCCAGAGGGGTCTGGGAAGGATTTTGGGGGTCTCCAGGGGGATTTTGGGGTCCCTTTTGGAATTTGAGGATTTTTGGGGGGTCCCTGAAGGGTCCTGGAGGTCCCCGAGATTTTTGGGGGTCCCAGGGGGGTTTTGGGGTCCCTTTTTGGGGGATTTGAGGATTTTTGGGGGGTCCTGGGGGCTCCCTGAGGATTTTGGGGGGGTCCCCGGGGGGATTTTGGGGGTCCCGGTTGGTCTGGGGATGTTTTTGGGGGTCTCAGAGGTGCTGGAGGGTCCTAAAATGTTCTGGGGGGTCCCCAAAAGTCCCGGGGGATCCCCAAACCCATTGTGGGCCCCACCGCTTCCATCGCCGCTTTAAGAGCCGCGCCTCGCCCCTTTAAGAAGCGCGGGTGCCGCCTTTTACCGCCCGGTCGCCGTTACCATGGCGACGGAGGCGTGGCCAGAGCGGCTCAGCCAATCAGAACGCGCGTGTGGGGCGTCGGGGCGTGGCCAGAGCGGCTCAGCCAATCGGGATTCGCGGGGGGTGTGGCCTGCGCATGCGCGGTGCCTCCCCGCCGCTAGGGGGCGCTGACGGCGGCTCCGGCTCCGGTGAGCGCTGAGGGAGAGGGCGGGAAGGGCCTTAAAAAAACCCCTTAAAAAACCCCCAAAATCGCTCGAAATCGACCCAAAATGACCCAAAATTGCGTCGGAACCACCCCCGAAACCCCCCGGAGCTTCTTCGGGTCGCTCCGAAGCGCCGTTCCCGCCCTCGCCCCTCAGGGTCCCCTCAGGCCGCCATTTTGGCCCCTCAGGGCGGCTTTGAGCGCTCAAAGGGTCCCAAAATGCCTCGAATTCCGCCCAAAATGCCCCAAATTCCCTCCCGCGATCCCTTCAAAGCCTCGAAATTCCAACCCAGGTCCCGCTGCCGTTCAAAAAAAAAACCCCAAATTCCCCTAAAATTTTATTCCGGGTGCGCTCAGATCTCTCCTGCGGTTTCCGCTAAGTTCGCGCACCCCAAAATCCTCCAAATCTCCCCCAAATCTCATCTCGAGAGCCCCAAATTGCCCCAAATTTCCATCCTGGGCCTCCCCCTCCCCCCCAATTTCCCCGAATTCTTCTTTTTTCACCCCAAAATCTTCCTTAGTGCACCAGGACCCCCTAAATTTTCTTCAAGACCCCTCAAAATTCCCCCCAAATTCCTCCCAGATTTCCCAAAATTTTCCCCAATCTCCTTCAGGACCCCCCAAAATCCTCCTCAGACCCCCCCAAACCACCCCAAATTCTCCCCCAGGCCCCCCAAACCACCCCAATCCCCCAAAATCTTCCCCAATCCCCCCCCAAACCACCCCAAAATCCCCCCAAATCTCCCCCAGACCCCTCAAATCCCCCCCAAACCGCCCCAAAATCCCCCAAATCTCTCCCAGACCCCTCAAATCACCCCAAAATCACCCCAAAATCTTCCCCAATCTCCCCCAAACCACCCCAAAATCCCCCCAAACCCCCCCCAAACTCCCCCAAATCCCCCCAAACCCCCCCCAAATTCTCCCAGGACCCCCAAATTTCTCCCAGGAGCCCCAAATCCCCCCAAATTTCCCCCAGAAGCCCCCAAATCCCCCCAAATCCCTTCAAACCGCCCCCAACCCCCCCAAAACCTCCCCCAAACCCCCCAAATTCTCCCAGGACCCCCCAAATCTCCCCCTGACCCCCCCAGGTCTCCCCCAAATCCCCCCCAAACCCCCCAAATTCTTCCAAGAGCCCCCCAAATCCCCCCAAATCCCCCCAAATCCCCCCAGGACCCCCCAAATTCTTCCAAACTCCCCCAAATCCCCCAAACCGCCCCCAATCCCCCTAAGCCCCCCTAGATTCTCCCAGGACCCCCCAAATCCCCCCCAACCCCCCCAGATTGTCCAGGACCTCCCCAAATCCCCCCCGACCCCCCCAATCTCCCCCAAATCCTCCCAACCCCCCCCCAAATTCTTCCAAGACCCCTCCAAAACCCCCCCAACCCCTCCAAATCCCCCCCGAGCCCCCCAGATTCTCCCAGGACCCCCCAAAACCCCGCAAACCCCCCAAATTCTCCCAGGACCCCCCCAAATTCCCCCTAAACCCCCCCAACCCCTCCAAATCCCCCCCCAAATTCTCCAAACTCCCCCAAATCCCCCCCAAAGCCCCCAAATTCTCCCAGGACCCCCCCAAATCCCCCCTAAACCCCCCCAACCCTCCAAATCCCCCCCAAATTCTCCCAGGACCCCCCCAAATCCCCCCCAAAGCCCCCAAATTCTCCCAGGACCCCCCCAAATCTCCCCCTGCCCCCCCCAATCTCCTCCAAATCCCCCCAACCCCCCCCAACCCCCACCAAGACCCCCCAAATTCTCCAAGACCCCCCCAAATCCCCCTAAATCTGCCCCAACCCCCCCAAATTCCCCCCAAATCCCCCCTAAACCCCCCCCAACTCCTCCAAATCCCCCCCAGACCCCCCCAAATCTACCAGGAACCCCCCAAATTCCCCCCAAATCCCCCCTAAACCCCCCCCCACCTCCTCCAAATCCCCCCCAGACCCCCCCCAAATCTACCAGGAACCCCCCAAATCCCCCCAAACCCCCCCCAACCCCCCCAAATCCCCCCCAAACCCCCCCAAATTCTTCCAAGAGCCCCCCAAATCCCCCCCAAATCCCCCCAAATCCCCCAGCCCCCCCCAAATTCTTCCAAACTCCCCCAAATCCCCCCAAACCGCCCCCAATCCCCCCTAAGCCCCCCTAGATTCTCCCAGGACCCCCCAAATCCCCCCCAACCCCCCCCAGATTGTCCCAGGACCTCCCCAAATCCCCCCGACCCCCCCAATCTCCCCCAAATCCCTCCCAACCCCCCCCCAAATTCTTCCAAGACCCCTCCAAACCCCCCCAACCCCTCCAAATCCCCCCCGAGCCCCCCCAGATTCTCCCAGGACCCCCCAAAACCCCGCAAACCCCCCCAAATTCTCCCAGGACCCCCCCCAAATCCCCCCTAAACCCCCCCAACCCCTCCAAATCCCCCCCAAATTCTCCCAAACTCCCCCAAATCCCCCCCAAAGCCCCCCAAATTCTCCCAGGACCCCCCCAAATCCCCCCTAAACCCCCCCAACCCCTCCAAATC
>JANXIP010000231.1:50439-137236 GCA_026167965.1 Cyanocitta stelleri
AAACACCCCCCAAAAATCTAAAAAAAATTCAAAAAGAAGTCAAAAAAAATTCAGAAAAATCCCAAAATATTCCCCAAAAATTCCCAAAAAAATCCCCAAAAATTCCCCAAAATCCCAAATCCCCCAAAACCCCAAATTCCCTCCAAAACACTCCCCAAAAACCCTCAAAAAAACCCCAAAACCCCCCAAAAATCCCCAAAAAATCGAAAAAAATCCCAAAAAAATCCCAAAAAAATCCAGAAAAATCCCAAAAATTCCCAAAAAATTCCCAAAAAAATCCCAAAAAATTCCCACCCCTCCCCCACCCCCCCCGACCCCCCCCCCTCGGGAACTCCCGCGCCACTCCGCGGTGTGGGGGAGGGGCGGCGGCCAGCGCCAGCTGCCGCAGGGGGGGGGAGGGGGCCAAGGGGGGGAGGGGCGGGGCTTTGGCCCCTCCCCCAAAAAACCTCCCCCCAAAAATCCCTAAAAATTCCCCAAAAAATCCCCAAAAAAATAAAAAAAAAATCCCAAAAAATCCCAAAAAATTCCACAAAAAATTCCACAAAAATTCCAAAAAAAATTCCCAAAAATTCCACAAAAAATTCCCAAAAATTCCACAAAGATTCCCAAAAAATTTCCACAAAGATTCCCCAAAAGTTCCTAAAAAATTCCCAAAAAATTCCCAAAAAATTCCCCAAATCCTTAAATTTTCCTGAAACCCCAATTCCCTCCAAAACACCCCAATTTCCCCCCCCAAAAATAAAAAAAAAAATCCCCAAAATATCCAAAAAACCTCCAAAAAAAATTCCCAAAAAATCCCAAAAAATTCCCAAAAATTCCCCACAAATTCCCCAAAATCCCAAATCCCCCAAATTCCCAAATTCCCTCCAAAACACTCCCCAAAAACCCTCAAAAAAAACCCCAAAACCCCCCAAAAATCCCCCAAAAATCGAAAAAAATCCCAAAAAAATAAAAAAAATCCCCAAAAATTCCCCAAAAAATCCAAAAAAAAATCCCAAAAAATTCCCAAAAAATCCCAAAAAAATTCCCACCCCTCCCCCACCCCCCCCAACCCCCCCCTCGGGAACTCACGCGCCACTCCGCGGTGTGGGGGAGGGGCGGCGGCCAGCGCCAGCTGCAGCAGGGGGGGGGGAGGGGGCCAAGGGGGGGAGGGGCGGGGCTTTGGCCCCTCCCCCAAAAAACCTCCCCCCAAAAATCCCTAAAAATTCCCCAAAAAATTCCCAAAAAAATAAAAAAAAAATCCCAAAAAATCCCAAAAATTCCCCAAAAAATTCCCCAAAAAATTCCCCAAAAATTCCACAAAAAATTCCCAAAAATTCCACAAAAATTCCCAAAAGAATTCCCCAAATCCTTAAATTTTCCCAAAACCCCAAATTCCCTCCAAAACACCCCAATTTCCCCCCAAAAATCAAAAAAAATCCCCAAAATATCCAAAAACCCTCCAAAAAAAAATCAAAAAAAATCCCCAAAAAATTTAAAAAATCCCCCCAAATTCCCCAAAATCCCAAATCCCCCAAATTCCCAAATTCCCTCCAAAACACTTCCCAAAAACCCTCAAAAAAACCCCAAAACCCCCCAAAAATCCCCAAAAAATCCAAAAAAAAATCCCCCAAAAATCAAAAAAAATCCATAAAAACTCCCAAAAAAAATCCCCAAAAAATCCCAAAAAATCCCAAAAAATCCCAAAAAATTCCCACCCCTCCCCCACCCCCCCGACCCACCCCCCCCCCTCGGGAACTCACGCGCCACTCCGCGGTGTGGGGGAGGGGGCGGCGGCCAGCGCCAGCTGCCGCAGGGGGGGGGAGGGGGCCAAGGTCAATTTGCTGCCCTGGAGCTGCAGCGTCAGCGGGGGGCGGGGCCGCGGCCCCGGGGGGCGGGGCCAAGGGGGGGAGGGGGCGGGGCTTTGGCCCCTCCCCCAAAAAACCTCCCCCCAAAAATCCCTAAAAATTCCCCAAAAAATCCCCAAAAAAATAAAAAAAAAATCAAAAAAATTCCCAAAAATTCCACAAAAAATTCCACAAAAATTCCAAAAAAAATTCCCAAAAATTCCACAAAAAATTCCCAAAAATTCTACAAAGATTCCCAAAAAATTCCACAAAGATTCCCCAAAAGTTCCTAAAAAATTCCCAAAAAATTCCCAAAAAATTCCCCAAAAATTCCCCAAATCCTTAAATTTTCCCGAAACCCCAAATTCCCTCCAAAACACCCCAATTTCCCCCCCAAAAATCAAAAAAAAAATCCCCAAAATATCCAAAAACCCTCCAAAAAAAATTAAAAAAATCCCCCAAAAAATTAAAAAAATCCCCCCAAATTCCCCAAAATCCCAAATCCCCCAAATTCCCAAATTCCCTCCAAAACACTCCCCAAAAACCCTCAAAAAAACCCCAAAACCCCCCAAAAATCCCCAAAAAATCCAAAAAAAATCCCAAAAAAAATAAAAAAAATCCCCAAAAATTCCCCAAAAAATCCAAAAAAAATCCCCAAAAAATTCCCAAAAAATTCCCAAAAAATTCCCACCCCTCCCCCACCCCCCCGACCCCCCCCCCTCGGGAACTCACGCGCCACTCCGCGGTGTGGGGGAGGGGCGGCGGCCAGCGCCAGCTGCCGCAGGGGGGGGGGAGGGGGCCAAGGTCAATTTGCTGCCCTGGAGCTGCAGCGTCAGCGGGGGCGGGGCCGCGGCCCCGGGGGGGCGGGGCCAAGGGGGGGAGGGGCGGGGCTTTGGCCCCTCCCCCTCCCGCCGAAGCCCCGCCCCCTTGGGGGGGGGCGCTGCTGGGCCAGAGCCGCCAATTGGCCGAGGCTGACGACTTCTCCCGCTGGGATTTTTGGGGGGGAAAAAAAGGGGAATTAGAGAGTCAGAAAGGTATTTTTGGGAAGTGGGGGAGGGTGGGGAAGGGGATGGGGGGAAAAAAATTGGGGGTGATTATGCAAATGAGGTGTTAATTAGGGGAGTAATGAGGGAGTTTGGATGAATTTTGAGGGGTTTTCGGGAAGAATTTTGGGGATTTTAGGGGGAAAAATGGGAATTAGAGAGCCCCAAAATTATTTCTGGGAAGTGGGGGAGGGTGGGGAGGGGATGGGGGAAAAAAGTTGGGGGTGATTATGCAAATGAGGTGTTAATTAGGGGGGTAATGAGGGAGTTTGGAGGAGATTTGGGGGGGTTTTTGGAAGAATTTTGGGGGATTTTGGGGGAAAAATGGGAATTAAGAGAATCCCAAAATTATTTCTGCGAAGTGGGGGAGAGTGGGGAGGGGATTAGTAAAAAAAATACAGGGTAATTATGCAAATGAGGTGTTAATTAGGGAGATAATGAGGGAGTTTGGAGGAGTTTTGGGGAGGTTTTGGGAAGGATTTTGGGGGAAATTTGGGGGATTTGGGGGGGAAAAATGGGATTTGGGGAGGCTGGAATTGGTTTTGGGAAGTGGGGGAGGGTGGGGAAGGGGATGGGGGAAAAAAATTGGGGGGTGATTATGCAAATGAGGTGTTAATTAGGGGGGTAATGAGGGAGTTTGCGTGAATTTTGAGGGGTTTTTCGGGAAGAATTTTTGGGGATTTTGGGGGGGAAAAAATGGGAATTAGAGAGCCCCAAAATTATTTCTGGGAAGTGGGGGAGGGTGGGGAGGGGATGGGGTAAAAAATTTGGGGGTGATTATGCAAATGAGGTGTTAATTAGGAAGATAATGAAGGCATTTGGAAGAGTTTTGGGGAGGTTTTGGGAAGAATTTTGGGGAAATTTGGGGGATTTTGGGGGAGAAAAATGGGATTTGGGGGGGCTGGAATTGGTTTTGGGAAGTGGGGGAGGGTGGGGAGAGGATGGGGGAAAAAAATTGGGGGTGATTATGCAAATGAGGTGTTAATTAGGGGGGTAATGAGGGAGTTTGCGTGAATTTTTGAGGGGTTTTCGGGAAGAATTTTGGGGATTTTGGGGGGAAAAATGGGAATTAGAGAGCCCCAAAATTATTTCTGGGAAGTGGGGGGAGGGTGGGGGAGGGGATGGGGGTAAAAAATTTGGGGGGTGATTATGCAAATGAGGTGTTAATTAGGAAGATAATGAAGGCATTTGGAAGAGTTTTGGGGAGGTTTTGGGAAGGATTTTGGGGAAAATTTGGGGGATTTTGGGGGAAAAATGGGATTTGGGGGGGGCTGGAATTGGTTTTGGGAAGTGGGGGAGGGTGGGGAAGGGGGATGGGGGAAAAAAATTGGGGGTGATTATGCAAATGAGGTGTTAATTAGGGGGGTAATGAGGGAGTTTGGGTGAATTTTGGGGAGGTTTTGGGAAGAATTTGGGGAAATTTGGGGGAATTTGGGGCCATTTTGGGGTGAACTTGGGGCCAATTTAGAGGCACTGGGAGAAGTTTTTACAAACTTATGCAAATGAGATGCAAATGAGAAAGTTCCCATTGCTTCTGTGGGGGGATTTGGAGAAATCTGGGGCGATTTTGGGGGAATTTTGGGGGAATTTGGGGCCATTTTGGGGTGAACTTGGGGCCAATTTAGAAGCACTGGGAAGAGTTTTTACAAACTTATGCAAATGAGATGCTAATGAGAAAGTTCCCATTGCTTCTGTGGGGGGATTTGGGGAATTTTGGGGGAATTTGGGGCAATTTGGGGGAATTTGGGGCCATTTTGGGGTGAACTTGGGGCCAATTTAGAAGCGCTGGGAGGAACCTTTACAAATCTATGCAAATGAGATGCAAACGAGAGGCATTAAACTCCTTCCAGCCACGGATTTGGTGCATTTCTGGGCAATTTGGGGCCGTTTTGGGGCCAATTTTTGGGATTTTTTCAACGGATGAACACCCCCAACAAACCACCGCAAACAACGAGCATGCAAATGAGATGCAAATGAAGAAACGGGGCGTGGCTTACAGGGCAGCCTGGCCTGCATGTCCGGGGCCAGCAGGAGCCGCTGGGGCAGCGCGAAGGTGGCCACGGGCGGGGGAGGCGCCGGCCCCGCCCCTTTGCCCATATTTGGCGAGGGCGTGGCCGCAGGGGCGGGGCCTCCCGGAGGGGTGGGCGTGGCCAAGGAGGCGGCCGGAAGGGCTGGGAAAGGGGGAGAACTCAGAGGCCACGCCCACCTCATTTGCATACAGCAAGCCACACCCACTTTTCTGGTGCTCCTCCCGCAAGCCCCGCCCATTTATGCAAATTAACCCACGCTAGGCCACGCCCCCCTCATTAATTCCAGCCATAATTAAGCCCCGCCCTCAATTAAACCGCACTCCAAGCCCCCTCCCCCCCCTCATTAAACCCCTGCTTTAATTAAGCTCCACTCATTCATCCACTCCCACTTAATTAACACTGACTTTAATTAAGCTTTGCCTTAATTAATTAAGGCAAATTAATTAATTAAGGCAATTAATTAATTAATTAAGTGCTACTTCTCATTAACTCCCTCTTCATTAAGCCCCTCCCACCCCCACCCCCCACCCCTTCCCCAAGCCCCCGCCTCCCTCATTAACCCCACCCTAACCCCCCCTCATTAACCCTGCCCCAATTAACCCCCACTCCCTCTATCCCACCCTAATTAATCTCCACTCCTTCATTAACCCCCCCCCCGATTAACCCCCACCCCCTCAATCCCACCCTAATTAATCTCCACTCCTTCATTAACCCCACCCTAATTAACCCCCACCCCCAATTAACCCCACCCCAATTAACCCCCACTGCCTCATTAACCCCACCCCAATTAACCCCAGTCCCTCATTAACCCCCACCCCAATTAACCCCCACCCCCTCATTAACCCCACCCCAATTAGCCCCCCCCTCATTAACCCCATCCCAATTAATTCCCGCACCCCAATTAAGCCCCACCCCAATTAACCCCACTCCCTCATTAACCCCATCCCAATTAACCCCCACCCCAATTAACCCCCCCAATTAACCCCAATTAACCCCGCCCCAATTAACTGCTCCCCATTAACCCCACCCCAATTAACCCCCCCAATTAACCCCGCCCCAATTAACCCCACCCCAATTAACCCCACCCTCTCATTAACCCCATCCCAATTAATTCCCCCACCCCAATTAACCCTGCCCCCTCATTAACCCCACCCCTCATTAAACCCCACCCCAATTAACCCCATCCCAATTAACCCCACCCCAATTAACCCCCCCAATTAACCCCTCAATTAACCCCACCCAAATTAACCCCACCCTAATTAACCCCCCCATTAATCCCCCAATTAACCCCACCCCAATTAATCCCCCAATTAACCCCACCCACAATTAACCCCCCCAATTAACCCCTCCCCACAATTAACCCCAATTAACCCTACCCCAGTTAACCGCCCAATTAACCCCTCCCCACAATTAACCCCAACTAACCCCTCCCCAATTAACCCCCCCCACAATTAACCCCCACCCCAATTAATCCCCCCACAATTAACCCCAACTAACCCCTCCCCAATTAACCCCCCCCACAATTAACCCCACCCCAATTAACCCCCCCCAATTAACCCCAATTAACCCCTCCCCAATTAACCCCCCCCACAATTAACCCCAACTAACCCCTCCCCAATTAACCCCACCCCAATTAACCCCCCCAATTAACCCCTCCCCACAATTAACCCCAACTAACCCCTCCCCAATTAACCCCCCCCCCACAATTAACCCCAATTAACCCCACCCCAATTAACCCCCCCCCAATTAACCCCCAATTAACCCCTCCCCAATTAACCCCCCCCCTCACCGTGGGCGGGCCCTCCCGGGGGCGGGGCCAGCAGAGTGGGCGTGGCCCGGGGCGGGGCCAGAGCCAATCCCAGCCCCAGGTTCAGCCCCGCCCCCTGCGCCGTCACCAAGGGGGCGGGGCCAGCGCCGGGGGGCGGGGCCTGGGCGTGGCTTAAGGCGACGAGAGGCGGGGCCACCAGCAAAGGGGCGGGGCTTGGCGCCGAGGGGGCGGGGCTCGGGGCCGGAGGGGCGGGGCCAGGCGAGGCCACGCCCCCTGCGGGGGAGGGGCGGGGGGCGGGGAGCAGCAGCACCGCCCGAGGCTCCGCCTTCGGCACCGGCTGGAGCATCCTGGGAAAAAGGGGCGGGGTCACCTGGGGAAGGCTGGTGGGGGTCGGGGGACCCCCAAAAAAACTGCCCCGGGTGACGCCAAAGGGACCCCAAAATCCTCCTCGGGTGACCCCAGAAACTCCCACAGGTGACCCCAAAGTTCTGCCCCAAAACCCCCACAGGTGACCCCAAAATCCTCCTCGAGTGACCCCAAAAACTCCCCCAGGTGACCCCGAAATTCAGCCCCAAAACCCCCCCAGGTGACCCCAAAATTCCACCCCAAAATCCTCCTCAGGTGACCCCGAAATTCCCCCCAGGTGACCCCAAAATTCTGCCCCAAAATCCTCCTCAGGTGACCCCAAAAACCCCCCCAGGTGACTCCAAAATTCTGCCCCAAAATCCTCCTCGGGTGACCCCAAAAACCCCCCCAGGTGACCCCAAAATTCTCCCCCCAAAATCCTCTTCAGGTGACCCCAAAATCCGCACAGGTGACCCCAAAATCCCCCAAACTGACCCCAAAATCACCCCCAAAAACCCCCACAGGTGACCTCAAAGATCCCCCCAAAATCCTTCTCAGGTGACCCCAAAATCCCACTCAGGTAGCCCCAAAAGCCCCCCAAAATCTCCCCCCAAGTGTTCTCAGGTGACCCCAAAATCCCCCCCAGATGACCCCAAAATCACTCCCAAAACCCCCCCCACGTGACCCCAAAATCCTCCCCAGGTGACCCCAAAAACCCCCACACGTGACCCCAAAGTGACCCCAAAATCCTCCCCGGGTGACCCCAAAAACTCCCCCAGGTGACCCCCAAAATTTACCCCCAAAAACCCCACAGATGACCCCAAAATCCTCCTCAGCTGACCCCAAAAACTCCCCCAGGTGACCCCAAAATTCTCCCCACAAAATCCTCCTCAGGTAACCCCAAAAACCTCCCCAAAGTGACCCCAAATCTCCTCCACGTGACCCCAAAAACTCCCCCAGGTGACCCCGAAAACCCCCCCAGGTGACCCCAAAATCCTCCTCAGGTGACCCCAAAAGCCCCCCCAGGTGACCCCAAAATTCCACCCCAAAATCCCCCCCAGGTGACCTCAAAGACCCCCCCAAAATCCCCCCCAGGTGACCCCAAAAACCCCCCCAAAATCTCCCCCAGGTGTTCTCAGGTGACCCCAAAATCCCCCCACAGGTGACCCCAAAATCACTCCCAAAACCTCCCCCAGGTGACCCCAAAATCCTTCTCAGGTGACCCCCAAAAACCCCCACAGGTGACCCCAAAGTGACCCCAAAATCCTCCTCGGGTGACCCCAAAGACTCCCCCAGATGACCCCAAAATTCTGCCCCCAAAATCCCCCTTGGGTGACTCCAAAATCCCCACAGGTGACCCCAAAATTCCGCCCCAAAAACCCCACAGGTGACCCCAAAATCCTGCTCGGATGACCCCAAAAACTCCCCCAGGTGACCCCAAAGTGACCCCAACCCCTCCCAGATGACCCCAAAAACCCCCCCAAAATCTCCCCCAGGTGTTCTCAGATGACCCCCAAAATCCCCCAGGTGACCCCCAACCCCCCCCCCCCCATGTCCCCAAGTGCCCCCCAACCCTCCCCCAGGTGACCCCCCAAACCCCCCCAGGTACCTCTCAGGTGCCCCCCAGGTGCCCCCAACTCCCCCAGGTGCCCCCAACCCCCCCCAGGTGCCCCCCAGGTACCCCCCAGGTGACCCCAACCCCCCCCAGGGTGCTCCCCAAGTGTCCCCCAACCCCCCCCAGGTGACCCCAAAACCCCCCAGGTGCCCCCCAGGTGCCCCCAACCCTCCCCAGGTGCCCCCAACTCCCCCCAGGTACCCCAAAGCCCCCCCCAGGTGCCCCCAAAATCCCCCCAGGTGCCCCCAATCCCCCCCAGGTGTCCCAAACCCCCTCCAGGTGCCCCCCAGGTGCCCCCAACCCCACCCAGGTGACCCCAACACCCCCCAGGTGATGCCAAAACCCCCCCAGGTGTCCTCAGGTGTCCCCCAAATCCCACCCAGGTGCCCCCCAGGTAACCCCAACCCCTCCCCAGGTGCCCCCAACCCCTCCCAGATGCCCCCAAATCCCTCCAGGTACCCCCCAGGTGCCCCCCCCAGGTGCCCCCAACCCCCCCCCAGGTGACCCCAACCCTCCCCAGGTGACCCAATCACCCCCCCAGACAACCCCAAAGCCCCCCCAGGTACCCCCCAGGTGCCCCCCAGGTGACCCCAAAACCCCCCCAGGTGTCCCCCAACCCCCCCAGGTGCCCTCCAGGTGCCCCCAACCCCCACCCAGGTGACCCCAACACCCCCCAGGTGATGCCAAAACCCCCCCCAGGTGTCCTCAGGTGTCCCCCAAATCCCACCCAGGTGCCCCCCAGGTAGCCCCAACCCCTCCCCAGGTGCCCCCAACCCCTCCCAGATGCCCCCAAATCCCTCCAGGTACCCCCCAGGTGCCCCCCCCAGGTGCCCCCAACCCTCCTCAGGTGCCCCCACCCCCCCCCCAAGGTACCCCCAAACCCCCCCAGGTGCCCCCCAGGCGCCCCCAACCCCCCCCCAGGTGCCCCCAAATCCCCCCCAGGTGTCCCAAACCCCCTCCAGGTGCCCCCCGGGTGCCCCCAACCCTCCCCAGGTGCCCCCAACCCCTCCCAGACACCCCCCAACCCCCCCCCACAGGTACCCCCCAGGTGCCCCCTCAGGTGCCCCCCAACTCTCCCCAAGTGACGCCAACCCCTCCCAGATACCCCCAAATCCCCCCCAGGTACCCCCCAGGTGCCCCCCAGGTGCCCCCAACCCTCCCCAGGTGACCCCAACCTCCCCCAGGTACCCCCAAACCCCCCCAGGTGCCCTCCAGGTGCCCCCAACCCCCTCCAGGTGCCCCCCGGGTGCCCCCAACCCTCCCCAGGTTCCCCCAACCCCTCCCAGATACCCCCAGCCCCCCCCCAGGTACCCCCCAGGTGCCCCCCCAGGTGCCCCCAACCCCCTCCCAGATACCCCCAACCCCCCCCCCCCCGGTACCCCCCAGGTGCCCCCAACCCGCCCCAGGTGACCCCAACCTCCCCCAGGTACCCCCAACCCCCCCCCAGGTACCCCCCCAGGTACCCCCCAGGTGCCCCCAACCCCCCCCCGGGTGCCCCCAACCCTCCCCAGGTGCCCCCAACTCCTCCCAGATACCCCCAACCCCCCCCCCAGGTACCCCCCAGGTGCCCCCCAGGTGCCCCCCAGGTGCCCCTCACCTGTTGACCTTCATGCGGACGGGTTTGGGGGCGCGGGGGGGGGTCGGGGGCGGCGGCCACGTCCTCCACGAGGCGCCGGGTGACGCGGAAGCGCGGCAGGAACCAATCGGCCGCGTAGCGCGACAGGTGAGCCTCCAGGGCCACCAGCTCGAAGGGCGACAGGTCCACCTGCTGGGGGGGCACACCTGGGCATCACCTGGGGCACCTGGGCATCACCTGAGTGATCTCTGCCACACCTGGGGCACACCTGGACCATCTACAGCACACCTGGGTACACCTGAGTGACCCCTGCCACACCTGGGCACACCTGGGCAGCCCCAGGGACAGGTGAGCCTCCAGGGCCACCAGCTCGAAGGGCGACAGGTCCACCTGCTGGGGGGGCACACCTGGGGCACCTGGGCATCACCTGAGCGATCTCTGCCACACCTGGGGCACCTACAGCACACCTGGGTACACCTGGGCACCCCCAGGGACAGGTGAGCCTCCAGGGCCACCAGCTCGAAGGGCGACAGGTCCACCTGCTGGGGGGGCACACCTGGGCATCACCTGGGGCACCTGGGCATCACCTGAGCCATCTACAGCACACCTGGGCATCACCTGAGTGATCTACAGCACACCTGGGTGTCACCTGGGGCACCTGGGCATCACCTGAGTGATCTACAGCACACCTGGGTGTCACCTGGGGCACCTGGGCATCACCTGAGTGATCTCTGCCACACCTGGGCATCACCTGAGCCATCTACAGCACACCTGGGCACACCTGGGGCACCTGGGCATCACCTGAGTGACCCCTGCCACACCTGGGCACACCTGGGCAGCCCCAGGGACAGGTGAGCCTCCAGGGCCACCAGCTCCAAGGGCGACAGGTCCACCTGCTGGGGGGGCACACCTGGGCGTCACCTGGGGCACCTGGGCATCACCTGAGCCATCTACAGCACACCTAGGCGTCACCTGGGGCACCTGGGGCATCACCTGAGTGATCTCTGCCACACCTGGGCACACCTGGGCCATCTACAGCACACCTGGGCACACCTGGGCAGCCCCAGGGACAGGTGAGCCTCCAGGGCCACCAGCTCGAAGGGCGACAGGTCCACCTGCTGGGGGGGCACACCTGGGCGTCACCTGGGGCACCTGGGCATCACCTGAGCCATCTACAGCACACCTGGGCACACCTGGGCAGCCCCAGGGACAGGTGAGCCTCCAGGGCCACCAGCTCGAAGGGCGACAGGTCCACCTGCTGGGGGGGCACACCTGGGCATCACCTGGGGCACCTGGGCATCACCTGAGCCATCTACAGCACACCTGGGCACACCCGGGCATCACCTGAGTGATCTACAGCACACCTGGGGCACCTGGGCATCACCTGAGTGATCTACAGCACACCTGGGCACACCTGGGCATCACCTGAGCCATCTACAGCACACCTGCGGCACCTGGGCATCACCTGAGTGATCTACAGCACACCTGGGGCACCTGGGCATCACCTGAGTGATCTACAGCACACCTGGGCACACCTGGGCACACCTGGGCATCACCTGAGCCATCTACAGCACACCTGGGCACACCTGGGCAGCCCCAGGGACAGGTGAGCCTCCAGGGCCACCAGCTCGAAGGGCGACAGGTCCACCTGCTGGGGGGGCACACCTGGGCATCACCTGGGGCACCTGGGCATCACCTGAGTGATCTATAGCACACCTGGGCACACCTGGGCATCTCCTGAGCCATCTACAGCACACCTGGGCACACCTGGGGCACCTGGGCATCACCTGAGTGATCTACAGCACACCTGGGCACACCTGGGCATCTCCTGAGCCATCTACAGCACACCTGGGCACACCTGGGGCACCTGGGCATCACCTGAGCCATCTACAGCACACCTGGGTATCACCTGAGTGACCCCTACCACACCTGGCCCACCTGAGTGATCTACAGCACACCTGGGCACACCTGGGCATCACCTGGGGCACACCTGGGCACACCTGGGCAGCCCCAGGGACAGGTGAGCCTCCAGGGCCACCAGCTCCAAGGGCGACAGGTTCACCTGCTGTGGGAGCACACCTGGGCATCACCTGGGCATCACCTGAGCCATCTACAGCACACCTGGGCACACCTGAGTGAGCTCTGCCACACCTGGGCACATCTGGGTCACCTCCAGGTGTGCCCAAATCCCACCCAGCTGTTCCCAACCACCTGTTGGTGCCCCCAACCCCCCCCCAGGTGTGCCCAAACCATCTCCAGGTGCCTCCAAACCATCTCCAGGTGTGTCTAAGCCATCTCCAGGTGCCTCCAAACCATCTCCAGGTGTGCCCCCAAACCATCTCCAGGTGTGCCCAAACCATCTCCAGGTGCCTCCAAACCATCTCCAGATGTGTCCAAATCATCTCCAGGTGCCCCCAAACCTCTCCAGGTGCGCCCAAACCATCTCCAGGTGTGCCCAAACCATCTCCAGGTGCCTCCAAACCATCTCCAGATGTGTCCAAATCATCTCCAGGTGCCCCCAAACCATCTCCAGGTGCCTCCAAACCATCTCCAGGTGTGCCCAAACCATCTCCAGGTGTGCCCAAACCATCTCCAGGTGTGCCCAAACCATCTCCAGGTGCCTCCAAACCATCTCCAGGTGTGCCCAAACCATCTCCAGGTGCGTCCAAACCATCTCCAGGTGCCTCCAAACCATCTCCAGGTGTGCCCAAACCATCTCCAGGTGCCCCCAAACCTCTCCAGGTGTGCCCAAACCATCTCCAGGTGTCTCCAAACCATCTCCAGGTGTCTCCAAACCATCTCCAGGTGCCCCCAAACCATCTCCAGGTGTCTCCAAACCTTTCCAGGTGTAGCCAAGCCCCTTCTGGTGCCCCCAAAAACATCTCCAGGTGCCCCCAAACCATCTCCAGGTGCACCCAAACCATCTCCAGGTGCATCCCAACCATCTCCAGGTGTCTCCAAATGTTCTCCAGACACCTTCAAGTCCTTTTCGGAGCCCCCAAACCTTCTCCAGGTGCCCTCAGACCCTCTCCAAATGTGTCCAAATCCCTCCAGGTGTGTCCAAACCATCTCCAGGTATCCCCAAACCATCCCCTCATCACCTCAAACCCTCTCCAGCTGCTCCTGAACCATCTCCAGGTGCCTCCAAACCATCTCCAGGTGCCCCCAAACCTCTCCAGATGTGCCCAAACCATCTCCAGGTGTGCCCAAACCATCTCCAGGTGTCTCCAAACCTCTCCAGGTGTGCCCAAACCATCTCCAGGTGTCTCCGAACCTCTCCAGGTGTAGCCAAGCCCCTTCTGGTGCCCCCAAAACATCTCCAGGTGCCCCCAAACCATCTCCAGGTGCCCCCAAATCATCTCCAGGTGCATCCCAACCATCTCCAGGTGTCTCCAAATGTTCTCCAGACACCTTCAAGTCCTTTTCGGAGCCCCCAAACCTTCTCCAGGTGCCCTCAGACCCTCTCCAAATGTCTCCAAATCCCTGCAGGTGTGTCCAAACCATCTCCAGGTATCCCCAAACCATCCCCTCATCACCTCAAACCCTCTCCAGCTGCTCCTGAACCATCTCCAGGTGTCTCCAAACCACCTCCAGGTGTGTCCAAACCATCTCCAAGTGTGCCCAAACCATCTCCAGGTGTGTCCAAACCATCTCCAGGTGTGTCCAAACCATCTCCAGATGTGTCCAGACCCCTCCAGGTGCATCCAAGCCCCTTTTGGTGCCCCCAAACCTTCTCCATGTGCCCCCAGACCCTCTACAGGTGCATCCAAACCATCTCCAGGCGCGCCCAAACCTTCTCCAGGTGTCTCCAAATTTCCCCTAGGTTCTCCCCAACTCTCTCCAGGTGCTCCTGAACCTCCTCCAGCTGTGTCCAAACCATCTCCAGGTGCATCCCAACCATCTCCAGGTGCATCCAAACCATCTCCAGGTGCATCCCAACCATCTCCAGGTGCATCCCAACCATCTCCAGGTGCACCCAAATCATCTCCAGGTGCACCCAAACCATCTCCAGGTGCACCCAAACCATCTCCAGGTGCCCCCAAACCATCTCCAGGTGTCTCCAAACCTCTCCAGGTGCACCCAAACCATCTCCAGGTGTCTCCAAACCTCTCCAGGTGCCCCCAAACCATCTCCAGGTGTCTCCAAACCTCTCCAGGTGTAGCCAAGCCCCTTCTGGTGCCCCCAAACCATCTCCAGGTGCCCCCAAACCATCTCCAGGTGCATCCCAACCATCTCCAGGTGTCTCCAAACCATCTCCAGGTGCATCCCAACCATCTCCAGGTGCATCCAAACCATCTCCAGGTGCCCCCAAAACATCTCCAGGTGCATCCCAACCATCTCCAGGTGCCCCTAAACCATCTCCAGGTGCATCCCAACCATCTCCAGGTGTCTCCAAATGTTCTCCAGACAACTTCAAGTCCTTTTCGGAGCCCCCAAACCTTCTCCAGGCGCCCTCAGACCCTCTCCAAAT
This sequence comes from Cyanocitta stelleri, assembly GCA_026167965.1. Lineage (NCBI taxonomy): Eukaryota > Metazoa > Chordata > Aves > Passeriformes > Corvidae > Cyanocitta > Cyanocitta stelleri. Next base: position 65,114 of record JANXIP010000231.1, read on the forward strand.
GTGTCCAAATCCCTCCAGGTGTGTCCAAACCATCTCCAGGTGTGCCCAAACCATCTCCAGGTGTCTCCAAACCATCTCCAGGTGCATCCAAACCATCCCCTCATCACCTCAAACCCTCTCCAGCTGCTCCTGAACCATCTCCAGGTGTCTCCAAACCATCTCCAGGTGTCTCCAAACCACCTCCAGGTGTGCCCAAACCATCTCCAGGTGCGTCCAAACCATCTCCAGGTGTGCCCAAACCATCTCCAGGTGTGTCCAAACCATCTCCAGGTGTGTCCAGACCCCTCCAGGTGCATCCAAGCCCCTTTTGGTGCCCCCAAACCTTCTCCATGTGCCCCCAGACCCTCTACAGGTGCATCCAAACCATCTCCAGGCGCGCCCAAACCTTCTCCAGGTGTCTCCAAATTTCCCCTAGGTTCTCCCCAACTCTCTCCAGGTGCTCCTGAACCTCCTCCAGCTGTGTCCAAACCATCTCCAGGTGCATCCCAACCATCTCCAGCTGCATCCAAAACATCTCCAGGTGCCCCCAAACCATCTCCAGGTGCATCCCAACCATCTCCAGGTGCACCCAAACCATCTCCAGGTGTCTCCAAACCATCTCCAGGTGCACCCAAACCATCTCCAGGTGCACCCAAACCATCTCCAGCTGCATCCCAACCATCTCCAGGTGCATCCAAACCATCTCCAGGTGCACCCAAACCATCTCCAGGTGCACCCAAACCATCTCCAGGTGCATCCCAACCATCTCCAGGTGCATCCAAACCATCTCCAGGTGTCTCCAAACCATCTCCAGGTGCATCCCAACCATCTCCAGGTGCCCCCAAACCATCTCCAGGTGCATCCCAACCATCTCCAGGTGCCCCCAAACCATTTCCAGGTGCATCCCAACCATCTCCAGGTGTCTCCAAATGTTCTCCAGACACCTTCAAGTCCTTTTTGGAGCCCCCAAACCTTCTCCAGGCGCCCTCAGACCCTCTCCAAATGTGTCCAAATCCCTCCAGGTGTGTCCAAACCATCTCCAGGTGTGCCCAAACCATCTCCAGGTGTGCCCAAACCATCTCCAGGTGTCTCCAAACCATCTCCAGGTGCATCCAAACCATCCCCTCATCACCTCAAACCCTCTCCAGCTGCTCCTGAACCATCTCCAGGTGTCTCCAAACCATCTCCAGGTGTCTCCAAACCACCTCCAGGTGTGTCCAAACCATCTCCAGGTGCGTCCAAACCATCTCCAGGTGTCTCCAAACCATCTCCAGGTGTGCCCAAACCATCTCCAGGTGTGTCCAAACCATCTCCAGGTGTGTCCAGACCCCTCCAGGTGCATCCAAGCCCCTTTTGGTGCCCCCAAACCTTCTCCATGTGCCCCCAGACCCTCTACAGGTGCATCCAAACCATCTCCAGGCGCGCCCAAACCTTCTCCAGGTGTCTCCAAATTTCCCCTAGGTTCTCCCCAACTCTCTCCAGGTGCTCCTGAACCTCCTCCAGCTGTGTCCAAACCATCTCCAGGTGCATCCCAACCATCTCCAGCTGCATCCAAAACATCTCCAGGTGCCCCCAAACCATCTCCAGGTGCATCCCAACCATCTCCAGGTGCATCCCAACCATCTCCAGGTGTCTCCAAATGTTCTCCAGACACCTTCAAGTCCTTTTCGGAGCCCCCAAACCTTCTCCAGGTGCCCTCAGACCCTCTCCAAATGTCTCCAAACCATCTCCAGGTGTCTCCAAACCATCTCCAGGTGTGCCTGAATCCCTCCAGGTGCCCCTAAACCATCTCCAGGTGTGCCCAAACCATCTCCAGGTGCTCTCAAACCTTCTCCAGGTGTTCCTGAACCACCTCCAGGTGCATCCAAATGTTCTTCAAGTACTGGCAAGTCCTTTTTGGTGCCCCCAAACCTTCTCCAGGTGCCCTCAGACCCTCTCCAGGTGCATCCAAACCATCTCCAGGTGCATCCAAACCATCTCCAGGTGTGCCCAAACCATCTCCAGGTGTGTCCAAACCATCTCCAGATGTGCCCACACCATCCCCTCATAACCCAAACCATCTCCAGCTGTTCATGAACCATCTCCAGGTGCCTTTAAGTCCTTTTTGGTGCCCTCAAACCATCTCCAGGTGTTCCTGAATCCCTCCAGGTGCCCCTAAACCATCTCCAGGTGTGCCCAAACCATCTCCAGGTGCTCTCAAACCTTCTCCAGGTGTTCCTGAACCACCTCCAGGTGCATCCAAATGTTCTTCAGGTACCAGCAAGTCCTTTTTGGTGCCCCCAAACCATCTCCAGGTGCCTCCAAACCATCTCCAGGTGTGTCCAAACCATCTCCAGGTGCCTCCAAACCATCTCCAGGTGTGTCCAGAGCCCTCCAGGTACATCCAAACTCCTTTTGGTGCCCCCAAACCATCTCCAGGTGTCTCCAAACCATCTCCAGGTGTGTCCAAACCATCTCCAGGTGCCTCCAAACCATCTCCAGGTGCATCCAAACCATCTCCAGGTGTGTCCAAACCATCTCCAGGTGTGTCCAAACCATCTCCAGGTGCATCCAAACCATCTCCAGGTGTGTCCAAACCATCTCCAGGTGTGTCCAAACCATCTCCAGGTGCCTCCAAACCATCTCCAGGTGCATCCAAACCATCTCCAGGTGTGTCCAAACCATCTCCAGGTGTGTCCAAACCATCTCCAGGTGCATCCAAACCATCTCCAGGTGTCTCCAAATGTTCTCCAAGCACCTTCAAGTCCTTTTCGGAGCCCCCAAACCTTCTCCAGGTGCCCTCAGACCCTCTCCAAATGTCTCCAAACCCCTCCAGGTGTGTCCAAACCATCTCCAGGTGTCCCCAAACCATCTCCAGCTGCGTCCAAACCATCTCCAGGTGTGTCCATCTCCAGGTGCCCCCAAACCATCTCCAGGTGCCCCTAAGTCCCTTTTTGGTGCCTCCAGCCCCTCGTGGCTCACCCGGAAGGGGCGTGGCTCACCTGGAAGGGGCGTGGCTCACCCGGAAGGGGCGTGGCTCACCCGGAAGGGGCGTGGCTAACCCGGAAGGAGCGTGGCTCACCGGGAAGGGGCGTGGCTCACCTGGAAGGGGCGTGGCTAACCCAGAAGGGGCGTGGCTCACCTGGAAGGGGCGTGGCTCACCTGGAAGGGGCGTGGCTCACCCGGAAGGGGCGTGGCTCACCCGGAAGGGGTGTGGCTCACCTGGAAGGGGCGTGGCTAACCCGGAAGGGGCGTGGCTCACCTGGAAGGGGTGTGGCTCGAGGGCACGCAGCACCAGGGCGGGGGTGGCGAGGCTGAGGCCGGGTGTGACCAGCGGGGAGGTGACCGGGCGCGGCTCGGGCAGATCCCCTCAGGTGTGCCCAGAGCTCCTCAGGTGTGCCCAGGGCACCTCAGGTGTGCCCAGGGCACTGCCAGGTGTGCCCAGAGCTCCTCAGGTGTGCCCAGAGCCCCTCAGGTGTGCCCAGAGCTCCTCAGGTGTGCCCAGAGCCCCTCAAGTATGCCCAGAGCACCTCCAGGTGTGCCCAGAGCCCCTCAGGTGTGCCCAGGGCACTGCCAGGTGTGCCCAGAGCCTTCCAGGTGCCTCGAAACCACCTCCAGGTGCTCCTGAACCATCTCCAGGTGCATCCAAATCATCACTTGGGAGACCCCTGACGCCCTCCAGGTGTGTCCAAACCATCTCCAGATGCATCCAAGTCCTTTTTTGGTGCCCCCAAACCTTCTCCAGGTGCCCCCAAATCCCTTTTTGGTGCCCCTAAATCCCTTTTTGGTGTCCCCAGCCCCTCATGCTCACCGGGAAGGGGCGTGGCTCACCTGGAAGGGGTGTGGCTCACCTGGAAGGGGCGTGGCTCACCTGGAAGGGGCGTGGCTCACCCGGAAGGGGCGTGGCTCACCTGGAAGGGGCGCGGCTCACCCAGAAGGGGCGTGGCTAACCCGGAAGGGGCGTGGCTCACCTGGAAGGGGCGTGGCTCACCCAGAAGGGGCGTGGCTAACCCGGAAGGGGCGTGGCTCACCCGGAAGGGGTGTGGCTCACCTGGAAGGGGCGTGGCTAACCCGGAAGGGGCGTGGCTCACCTGGAAGGGGCGTGGCTCACCCGGAAGGGGCGCGGCTCACCCAGAAGGGGCGTGGCTAACCCGGAAGGGGCGTGGCTAACCCGGAAGGGGCGTGGCTCACCCAGAAGGGGCGTGGCTAACCCGGAAGGGGCGTGGCTCACCTGGAAGGGGCGTGGCTCACCCAGAAGGGGCGTGGCTCACCTGGAAGGGGCGTGGCTCACCTGGAAGGGGCGTGGCTCACCCGGAAGGGGCGTGGCTCACCCGGAAGGGGCGTGGCTCACCCGGAAGGGGCGTGGCTCACCCGGAAGGGGCGTGGCTCACCTGGAAGGGGCGTGGCTAACCCGGAAGGGGCGTGGCTCACCTGGAAGGGGCGTGGCTAACCCGGAAGGGGCGTGGCTCACCTGGAAGGGGCATGGCTAACCCGGAAGGGATGTGGCTCACCTGGAAGGGGCGTGGCTCACCCGGAAGGGGCGTGGCTCACCCGGAAAAGGCGTGGCTAACCCGGACGGGGCGTGGCTAACCCGGAAGGGGTGTGGCTCACCTGGAAGGGGCGTGGCTAACCCGGAAGGGGTGTGGCTCACCCGGAAGGGGCGTGGCTCACCCGGAAGGGGCGTGGCTCACCTGGAAGGGGTGTGGCTCGAGGGCGCGCAGCACCAGGGCGGGGGTGGCGAGGCTGAGGCCGGGCGTGACCAGCGGGGAGGTGACCGGGCGCGGCTCGAACAGGTCGGGGTGGTTGCACACCTTGCGCAGCTGCATCAGCACGTTGATGACGCTCATGAAGTGGCCACTGGCCAGCGTGGCCTTGGTGCTGCGGGGGAGGGGCGGCACAGGTCAGTCGGGGTCACCGGAGGAATTTGGGGGGGGTTGAGAGAGAAATTTGGGGGTTTTGGGGGGAAATTTGGGGGTTTTGGGGGGAAATTTGGGGGTTTTAAGAAGAAATTTGGGGATTTGGGGGGAAATTTGGGGATTTTTGGGGGAAATTTGGGGGTTTGGGGCGGCCTTGGGGCTGTGGGGGAGGGGCGGCACAGGTCAGTCGGGGTCACCGGAGGAATTTGGGGGGGTTTGAAGGGGAAATTTGGGGGTTTTGGGGGGAAATTTGGGGGTTTTGGGGGGAAATTTGGGGGTTTTAAGAAGAAATTTGGGGATTTGGGGGGAAATTTGGGGATTTTGGGGGGAAATTTGGGGATTTGGGGAGGCCTTGGGGCTGCGGGGGAGGGGTGGGAGGGGTCAGTCGGGGTCAGCGGAGGAATTTGGGGGGGGGTTTGAGGGGGAAATTTGGGGGTTTTGGGGGGAAATTTGGGGGTTTTGGGAGGAAATTTGGGGATTTGGGGGGTAATTTGGGGGTTTTAAGAAGAAATTTGGGGATTTTGGGGGGAAATTTGGAGGATTTGGGGGGAAATTTGGGGATTTTTGGGGGAAATTTGGGGGTTTGGGGCGGCCTTGGGGCTGTGGGGGAGGGGCGGCACAGGTCAGTCGGGGTCACCGGAGGAATCTGGGGGGGTTTGAGGGGGAAATTTGGGGGTTTGGGGGGAAATTTGGGGATTTTGAAGGAAATTTAGGGATTTTGGAGGAAATTTGGGGATTTTAAGAGGAAATTTGGGGATTTGGGGCAAAATTTAGGGATTTTGGAGGAAATTTGAGGATTTGGGGGGAAATTTGGGGGTTTTGGGGGGAAATCTGGGGGTTTTGGGAGGAAATTTGGGGATTTTGGAGGAAATTTGGGGATTTAGGGGGAAATTTAGGGGTTTTGGGAGGAAATTTGGGGATTTTGGGGGGAAATTTGGGGGTTTGGGGCGGCCTTGGTGCTGCGGGGGAGGGGAGGCAGAGGGCAGTCGGGGTCACCGGAGGAATTTGGGAGGGGTTTGAGGGGGAAATTTGGGGGTTTTGGAGGGGAAATTTGGGGTTTTGGGGGGAAATTTGGGGGTTTTAAGAAGAAATTTGGGGGTTTTAAGAAGAAATTTGGGGATTTTGGAGGAAATTTAGGGATTTTGGAGGAAATTTGGGGATTTTAAGAGGAAATTTGGGGATTTGGGGCGAAATTTAGGGATTTTGGAGGAAATTTGAGGATTTGGGGGGAAATTTGGGGGTTTTGGGGGGAAATCTGGGGGTTTTGGGAGGAAATTTGGGGATTTTGGAGGAAATTTGGGGATTTAGGGGGAAATTTAGGGGTTTTGGGAGGAAATTTGGGGATTTTGGGGGGAAATTTGGGGGTTTGGGGAGGCCTTGGGGCTGCGGGGGAGGGGTGGGAGGGGTCAGTCGGGGTCACCGGAGGAATTTGGGGGGGGGTTGAGGGGGAAATTTGGGGGTTTTGGGGGGAAATTTGGGGGATTTGGGGGGAAATTTTGGGGTTTTGGGGGGAAATTTGGGGGTTTTGGGGGGAAATTTGGGGGTTTTAAGAAGAAATTTGGGGATTTGGGGGGAAATTTGGGGATTTTGGAGAAAATTCAGGGATTTTGGAGGAAATTTGGGGATTTTAAGAGGAAATTTGGGGATTTGGGGCGAAATTTAGGGATTTTGGAGGAAATTTGAGGATTTGGGGGGAAATTTGGGGGTTTTGGGGGGAAATCTGGGGGTTTTGGGAGGAAATTTGGGGATTTTGGAGAAAATTTGGGGATTTGGGGGGAAATTTAGGGGTTTTGGGAGGAAATTTGGGGATTTTGGGGGGAAATTCGGGGGTTTTGGGGGTAATTTGGGGGTTTTGGGGGAAATTTGGGGGATTTTGGGGGGAAAATTTGGGGATTTGGGGGAAATTTGGGGTTTTTGGAGGAAATTTGGGGATTTGGGGGGAAATTTGGGGATTTGGGGGGAAATTTGGGGGTTTTGGGGGGAAATTTGGGGGTTTGGGGGGGAAATTTGGGAAATTTGGGGGGAAATTTGGGCGTTTTGGGGGGAAATTTGGGGGTTTTGGAGGAAATTTGGGGGTTTTGGGGGGAAGTTTGGGGGTTTTGAAGGAAATTTGGGGATTTGGGGGGAAATTTGGGGATTTGGGGGGAAACTTGGGGGTTTTGGGGGGAAATTTGGGGGTTTTGGGGGGAAATTTGGGGGTTTGAGGGGGGATTTTTGGGGTTTTGGGAGAAAATTTTGGGGTTTTGGGAGGAAATTTGGGGATTTTGGGGGGAAATTTGGGGGTTTTGGGGGGAAATTTGGGGATTTGGGAGGGAAATTTGGGGGTTTTGGGGGGAAATTTTGGGGTTTTGGAGGAAATTTGGGGATTTGGGGGGAAATTTGGGGGTTTGAGAGGGAAATTTGGGGGTTTTGGAGGAAATTTGGGGATTTGGGGGGGATTTTTGGGGTTTTGGGAGAAAATTTTGGGGTTTTGGGGGGAAATTTGGGCGTTTTGGGGGGAAATTTGGGGATTTGGGAGGGAAATTTGGTGGTTTTGGGGGGAAATTTTGGGGTTTTGGAGGAAATTTTGGGGTTTTGGGAGGAAATGTGGGGATTTGGGGGGGAAATTTGGGGGTTCTGGAAGAAATTTGGGGATTTTGGGGGGAAATTTGGGGGTTCTGGAGGAAATTTGGGGATTTTGGGGGGAAATTTGGGGGTTCTGGAGGAAATTTGGGGATTTTGGGGGGAAATTTGGGGATTTGGGAGGGAAATTTGGGGGTTTGAGGGGGAAATTTGGGAGATTTGGGGGGAAATTTGGGGGTTTTGGGGGGAAATTTGGGGGTTTTGGGGGGAAATTAGGGGGTTTGGGGGGGAAATTTGGGGGTTTGAGGGGGAAATTTGGGAGATTTGGGGGGAAATTTGGGGGTTTTGGGGGGAAATTTGGGGGTTTTGGAGGAAATTTGGGGGTTTTGGGGGGAAATTAGGGGGTTTTGAAGGAAATTTGGGGATTTGGGGGGAAATTTGGGGGTTTTGGGGGGAAATTTGGGGGTTTTGGGGGGATTTTTGGGGTTTTGGGAGAAAATTTTGGGGTTTTGGGGGGAAATTTTGGGGTTTTGGAGGAAATTTTGGGGTTTTGGGAGGAAATGTGGGGATTTGGGGGGGAAATTTGGGGATTTTGGGGGGAAATTTGGGGGTTCTGGAGGAAATTTGGGGATTTTGGGGGGAAATTTGGGGGTTCTGGAGGAAATTTGGGGATTTTGGGGGGAAATTTGGGGATTTGGGGGGGAAATTTGGGGGTTTGAGGGGGAAATTTGGGAGATTTGGGGGGAAATTTGGAGGTTTTGGGGGGAAATTTGGGGGTTTTGGAGGAAATTTGGGGGTTTTGGGGGGAAATTTGGGGATTTGGGGGGAAATTTGGGGGTTTTGGGGGGAAATTTGGGGGTTTTGGGGGGGATTTTTGGGGTTTTGGGAGAAAATTTTGGGGTTTTGGGAGGAAATTTGGGGATTTTGGGGGGAAATTTGGGGGTTCTGGAGGAAATTTGGGGATTTTGGGGGGAAATTTGGGGGTTTTGGGGGGAAATTTGGGGATTTGGGAGGGAAATTTGGGGGTTTTGGGGGGAAATTTTGGGGTTTTGGAGGAAATTTGGGGGTTTTGAAGGAAATTTGGGGGTTTGGAGCGGCCTTGGTGCTGCGGGGGGGGGGGGGGCCGAGGTCAGTCGGAGTCACCGGAGGAATTTGGGGGGGTTTGAGGGGGAAATTTGGGGGTTTTGGGGGGAAATTTGGGGGTTTTAAGAGAAAATTTGGGGATTTGGGGGGAAATTTCAGGATTTTGGAGAAAATTTGGGGATTTTGGAGGAAATTCGGGGGTTTTGGGAGGAAATTTGGGGATTTTGGGGGGAAATTTGGGGGTTTCTGATGGAAATTTGGGGACTTTGGGGGAAATTTGGGGATTTGAGGAAGGAATTTGGGGAATTTCCAGGAATTTTGGGTGCCCAGGTGTGCCCAGGTGTGCCCACCTGTGCCACCCTCACCTGGCCTGACCTGTGACATCACCAGAGACCTCAAACAGGTGGATTTGGGGTGAATTTGGGGCAGATTTGGGCAAAATTTGATGGAATTTGAACAGAATTCAACGCGAATTTAGGGAATTTTGGGCTTTCAGGTGTGCCCAGGTGTGCCCAGGTGTACCCACCTGTGCCCCCCTCACCTGGCCTGGCCTGTGACACTATCAGAGACCTCAAGCAGGCGAATTTGGGGTGGATTCAATGGAATTTGGGGTGGATTTGATGAAATTTGGGGTGGATTCGGCCACAATTCAACGGGAATTTGGGGAATTTTGGGCTTTCAGGTGTGCCCAGGTGTGCCCAGGTGTGCCCAGGTGTGCCCAGCTGTGCCACCCTCACCTGGCCTGGCCCGTGACGTCATCAGAGACCTCAAATAGACGGATTTGGGGTGGATTCAATGGAATTTGGGGTGGATTTGACGGGATTTGGGGTGGATTTGGCCACAATTCAACGGGAATTTGGGGCTCCCAGCTGTGCCCAGGTGTGCCCACCTGTGCCACCCTCACCTGGCCTGACCTGTGACATCATCAGAGACCTCAAACAGGTGGATTTGGGGTGAATTTGGGGCACATTTGGGCAAAATTTGACAGAATTTGGACAGAATTCAATGGGAATTTGGGGAATTTGGGACTCCCAGCTGTGCCCAGGTGTGCCCACCTGTGCCACCCTCACCTGGCCTGACCTGTGGCACCAGAGACCTCAAACAGGTGGATTTGGGGTGAACTCGGGCAAAATTTAGACAAAATTTCACAAAACCGGGGCAGAATTCAACAGGAATTTGGGGAATTTCCAGGAATTTGGGGCTCCCAGCTGTGCCCAGCTGTGCCCAGGTGTGCCCAGGTGTGCCCCCCTCACCTGGCCTGGCCCATGAAGTCGTCGTAGAGGAACCTCTGGCGCTTGGACAGGCGGCACCTGAGCACGTGCTCGTACTTCTTGGGCATCTGCTTCTCCACGTCCACCTTGAGGCGCCGCAGCAGGAACGGCCGCAGCACCTGCGGGCAGCGCCACCGCTGGGCACCGCGGCACCAGGTGTGCCCAGGTGTGCCCAGGTGTGTCCCAGGTGTGCCCCAGGTGTGTCCCGGTGTATCCCAGGGGGTCCCAGGTGTGCCCAAGTGTGCCCAGGTGTATCCCAGGTGTGTCCCGGGTGTGCCCCAGGTGTGCCCCAGGTGTGCCCAGGTGTGCCCCAAGTGTGCCCAGGGGTGCCCTGGTGTGCCCCAGGTGTGTCCCGGTGTATCCCAGGGGGATCCCAGGGGTGCCCAGGTGTGCCCCAGGTGTGTCCCGGTGTGCCCCAGGTGTGCCCAGGTGTGCCCCAGGTGTGCCCAGGTCTGCCCCAAATGTGCCCAGGGGTGCCCTGGTGTGCCCCACGTGTGTCCCGGTGTGCCCCAGGTGTGCCCAGGTGTGCCCAGAGGGGTCCCAGGTGTGCCCCAGGTGTGCCCAGGGGTGCCCCAAGTGTGCCCAGGGGTGCCCCAAGTGTGCCCCAGGTGTGTCCCAGTGTATCCCAGGGGGATCCCAGGGGTGCCCAGAGGTGCCCAGGTGTGCCCAGGTGTGTCCCGGTGTGCCCCAGGTGTGCCCAGGTGTGCCCCAAGTGTGCCCAGGGGTGCCCCAGGTGTGCCCAGGGGTGCCCTGGTGTGCCCCAGGTGTGTCCCGGTGTATCCCAGGGGGTCCCAGGCGTGCCCAAGCGTGCCCAGGGGTGCCCAAGTGTGCCCAGGTGTATCCCAGGTGTGTCCCGGGTGTGCCCCAGGGGGGTCCCAGTGTGCCCAGGTGTGCCCCAGGTGTGCCCAGGTGTGCCCCAAGTGTGCCCAGGGGTGCCCAGGTGTGCCCCAGGTGTGCCCAGGTGTGCCCCAAGTGTGCCCAGGGGTGCCCAAGTGTACCCAGGTGTATCCCAGGGGGGTCCCAGGTGTGCTCAGGGGTGCCCAGGTGTACCCCAGGTGTGCCCGGGTGTATCCCAGGGGGGTCCCAGGTGTGCTCAGGGGTGCCCAAGTGTGCCCAGGTGTATCCCAGGGGGGTCCCAGGTGTATCCCAGGTCCGCCCCAGGTGTGCCCAGGTGTGCCCAAGTGTATCCCAGGGGGATCCCAGGTATACTCAGGTGTGCCCAAGTGTGCCCACGTGTATCCCAGGTGTACCCCAAGTGCATCCCAGGGGGGTCCCGGTGTGCCCAGGTGTGTCCAGGTGTGCCCCAGGTGTGCCCAGGTGTGCTCCCAGGTGTGTCCTGGTGTATCCCAGGGGGGTCCCAGGTGTGCCCAGGGGTGCCCAAGTGTGCCCAGGTGTGTCCCAGGGGGGTCCCGGTGTGCCCACGTGTATCCCACGCGTATCCCAGGTGTATCCCAGGTGTGCCCAGGTGTGCCCCAGATGTGTCCCGGGTGTGCCCCAGGGGGGTCCTGGTGTGCCCAGGTGTGCCCAGAAGGGTACCGGTGTGCCCCAGGTGTGCCCAGGTGTGCCCAGGTGTATCCCAGGTGTGCCCAGGGGTGCCCAGGTGTGCCCAGGTGTGTCCCAGGGGGGTCCCAGCCATGCCCAGGTGTATCCCAAGTGTGCCCAGGTACGCCCCAAGTGTGCCCCACCTCAGTCTAGGTGTGCCCTAGATGTACCCAAGTGTGCCCCAAGTACATCCCAGGTGTGCCCAGGGGGGTCCCAGCTGTACCCAGGTGTGCCCAGGTGTGCCCAGGTGCGTTACCTTGTGCAGCCGCTTGACCAGGCTCTCGTTGTACTCCTGGCTGCCCTCGATCCCACCCACCCCAGGTGTGCCCAGGTGTACCCAGGTGTATCCCAGCTGTACCCAGGTGTGCCCAGGTGTACCCAGGTGTATCCCAGGTGTACCCAGCTGTACCCAGGTGTATCCCAGATGTACCCAGGTGTATCCCAGGTGTGCCCAGGTGTATCCCAGCTGTACCCAGGTGTATCCCAGCTGTGCCCAGGTGTATCCCAGCTATACCCAGGTGTATCCCAGCTGTACCCAGGTGTGCCCAGGTGTGCCCAGGTGCGTTACCTTGTGCAGCCGCTTGACCAGGCTCTCGTTGTACTCCTGGCTGCCCTCGATCCCACCCACCCCAGGTGTGCCCAGCTGTACCCAGGTGTGCCCAGCTGTGCCCAGCTGTACCCAGGTGTACCCAGGTGTGCCCAGGTGTATCCCAGCTATACCCAGGTGTACCCAGGTGTGCCCAGGTGTATCCCAGCTGTACCCAGGTGTACCCAGGTGTGCCCCGGTGTATCCCAGCTATACCCAGGTGTACCCAGGTCTGCCCAGCTGAACCCAGGTCTATCCCAGCTGTACCCAGCTGTACCCAGGTGTGCCCAGGTGTGCCCAGGTACCTTGTGCAGCCGCTTGACCAGGCTCTCGTTGTACTCCTGGCTGCCCTCGATCCCACCCACCCCAGGTGTGCCCAGCTGTACCCAGCTGTACCCAGGTGTGCCCAGGTGTATCCCAGCTGTACCCAGCTGTACCCAGCTGTACCCAGGTGTGCCCAGGTACCTTGTGCAGCCGCTTGACCAGGCTCTCGTTGTACTCCTGGCTGCCCTCGATCCCACCCACCCCAAGTGTGCCCAGCTGTGCCCAGCTGTGCCCAGCTGTATCCAGGTGTATCCCAGCTATACCCAGGTGTAGCCAGCTGTACCCAGGTGTACCCAGGTGTGCCCAGGTACCTTGTGCAGCCGCTTGACCAGGCTCTCGTTGTACTCCTGGCTGCCCTCGATCCCACCCACCCCAGGTGTGCCCAGGTGTACCCAGGTGTATCCCAGCTGTACCCAGGTGTATCCCAGCTGTACCCAGCTGTACCCAGGTGTGCCCAGGTGTGCCCAGGTACCTTGTGCAGCCGCTTGACCAGGCTCTCGTTGTACTCCTGGCTGCCCTCGATCCCACCCACCCCAGGTGTGCCCAGGTGTACCCAGCTGTGCCCAGGTGTACCCAGGTGTGCCCAGGTGTGCCCAGGTGCGTTACCTTGTGCAGCCGCTTGACCAGGCTCTCGTTGTACTCCTGGCTGCCCTCGATCCCACCCACCCCAGGTGTGCCCAGGTGTACCCAGGTGTATCCCAGCTGTACCCAGGTGTGCCCAGGTGTACCCAGGTGTATCCCAGGTGTACCCAGCTGTACCCAGGTGTATCCCAGATGTACCCAGGTGTATCCCAGGTGTGCCCAGGTGTATCCCAGCTGTACCCAGGTGTATCCCAGCTGTGCCCAGGTGTATCCCAGCTATACCCAGGTGTATCCCAGCTGTACCCAGGTGTGCCCAGGTGTGCCCAGGTGCGTTACCTTGTGCAGCCGCTTGACCAGGCTCTCGTTGTACTCCTGGCTGCCCTCGATCCCACCCACCCCAGGTGTGCCCAGCTGTACCCAGGTGTGCCCAGCTGTGCCCAGCTGTACCCAGGTGTACCCAGGTGTGCCCAGGTGTATCCCAGCTATACCCAGGTGTACCCAGGTGTGCCCAGGTGTATCCCAGCTGTACCCAGGTGTACCCAGGTGTGCCCCGGTGTATCCCAGCTATACCCAGGTGTACCCAGGTCTGCCCAGCTGAACCCAGGTCTATCCCAGCTGTACCCAGCTGTACCCAGGTGTGCCCAGGTGTGCCCAGGTACCTTGTGCAGCCGCTTGACCAGGCTCTCGTTGTACTCCTGGCTGCCCTCGATCCCACCCACCCCAGGTGTGCCCAGCTGTACCCAGCTGTACCCAGGTGTGCCCAGGTGTATCCCAGCTGTACCCAGCTGTACCCAGCTGTACCCAGGTGTGCCCAGGTACCTTGTGCAGCCGCTTGACCAGGCTCTCGTTGTACTCCTGGCTGCCCTCGATCCCACCCACCCCAAGTGTGCCCAGCTGTGCCCAGCTGTGCCCAGCTGTATCCAGGTGTATCCCAGCTATACCCAGGTGTAGCCAGCTGTACCCAGGTGTACCCAGGTGTGCCCAGGTACCTTGTGCAGCCGCTTGACCAGGCTCTCGTTGTACTCCTGGCTGCCCTCGATCCCACCCACCCCAGGTGTGCCCAGGTGTACCCAGGTGTATCCCAGCTGTACCCAGGTGTATCCCAGCTGTACCCAGCTGTACCCAGGTGTGCCCAGGTGTGCCCAGGTACCTTGTGCAGCCGCTTGACCAGGCTCTCGTTGTACTCCTGGCTGCCCTCGATCCCACCCACCCCAGGTGTGCCCAGGTGTACCCAGCTGTGCCCAGGTGTACCCAGGTGTGCCCAGGTGTGCCCAGGTGCGTTACCTTGTGCAGCCGCTTGACCAGGCTCTCGTTGTACTCCTGGCTGCCCTCGATCCCACCCACCCCAGGTGTGCCCAGGTGTGCCCAGGTGTGCCCAGGTACCTTGTGCAGCCGCTTGACCAGGCTCTCGTTGTACTCCTGGCTGTCCTCGATCCCACCCACCCCAGGTGTGCCCAGCTGTACCCAGGTGTGCCCAGGTCTATCCCAGCTGTACCCAGCTGTACCCAGGTGTGCCCAGGTGTGCCCAGGTACCTTGTGCAGCCGCTTGACCAGGCTCTCGTTGTACTCCTGGCTGCCCTCGATCATGCCGGTGAGGGGGTTGTGGAACCACTCGCGGAACTCGCGGTGCGACTGGAAGACGCGCGGCATCAGGAAGTGCATCAGCGACCAGAGCTCCATCAGCGAGTTCTGCAGCGGCGTCCCCGTCAGCAGCAGCCGCCGCTGGCTGCCCACGCGCACCGGGGACACAGGGACACAGGTGAGCCGCAGGTGAGAGACAGGTGAGCCACAGGTGAGAGACACGTGAGACGTGACAGACAAAGGACACAGGGACACAGGTGAGCCACAGGTGAGACAGGTGAGAGACACGTGAGACGTGACAGACATGAGACACAGGGACACAGGTGAGCCGCAGGTGAGAGACAGGGGAGACACAGGTGAGACGTGACAGGCAGGGGACACAGGGACACAGGTGAGCCGCAGGTGAGAGACAGGGGAGAGACAGGTGAGAGACACGTGAGACGTGACAGACAAAGAACACAGGAACACAGGTGAGCCACAGGGGAGAGATAGGTGAGCCACAGGGGAGACATGACAGACATGGGACACAGGGACACAGGTGAGCCACAGGGGGCAGGTGACAGACACAGGGCACAGGGGACACAGGTGAGCCGCAGGAGAGCCACAGGGGAGAGACAGGTGAGACATGACAGACATGGGACACAGGGACACAGGTGAGCCACAGGTGAGCCACAGGTGAGCCACAAGGGACAGGTGACAGACAGGGGAACCACAGGTGAGCCACAGGGGAGAGACAGGTGAGCCACAGGTGAGACGTGACAGGCAGGAGACACAGGGACACAGGTGAGCCGCAAGTGAGCCACAGGTGAGCCACAGGGGAGACATGACAGACATGGGACACAGGGACACAGGTGAGCCACAGGGGGCAGGTGACAGACAGGGGAACCACAGGTGAGCCACAGGGGAGAGACAGGTGAGAGACAGGTGAGACACGACAGATACGGGACACAGGGGACACAGGGACACAGGTGAGCCACAAGGGAGAGACAGGTGAGCCACAGGGGGCAGGTGACAGACAGGGGAACCACAGGGGAGCCACAGGGGAGCCACAGGGGGCAGGTGACAGACATAGGGCACAGGGGACACAGGTGAGCCGCAGGTGAGCCACAGGTGAGACATGACAGACATGGGACGCAGGGACACAGGGACACAGGTGAGCCACAGGGGACAGGTGACAGACAGGGGAACCACAGGTGAGCCACAGGTGAGAGACACGTGAGACATGACACACACGGGACACAGGGACACAGGTGAACCACAGGGGAGAGACAGGGGGCAGGTAACAGACATGGGACACGGGACACAGGTGAGCCGCAGGTGAGTCACAGGTGAGAGACAGGTGAGACACGACAGATACGGGACACAGGGGACACAGGGACACAGGTGAGCCACAGGGGAGAGACAGGTGAGCCACAGGGGGCAGGTGACAGACAGGGGAACCACAGGTGAGCCACAGGGGAGCCACAGGGGGCAGGTGACAGACATAGGGCACAGGGGACACAGGTGAGCCACACGTGAGCCACAGGTGAGACATGACAGACATGGGACGCAGGGACACAGGGACACAGGTGAGCCACAGGGGACAGGTGACAGACAGGGGAACCACAGGTGAGCCACAGGTGAGAGACAGGTGAGACATGACACACATGGGACACAGGGACACAGGTGAGCCACAGGGGAGAGACAGGGGGCAGGTAACAGACATGGGACACGGGACACAGGTGAGCCGCAGGTGAGTCACAGGTGAGAGACAGGTGAGAGACAGGTGAGCCACAGGGGAGAGACAGGTGAGCCACAGGTGAGAGACAGGTGAGAGACAGGTGAGCCACAGGGGAGAGACAGGTGAGCCACAGGTGAGAGACAGGTGAGAGACAGGTGAGCCACAGGGGAGACATGACAGACATGGGACACAGGGACACAGGTGAGCCGCAGGGGAGCCACAGGGGAGCCACAGGGGGCAGGTGACAGACAGGGGAACCACAGGTGAGCCACAGGGGAGCCACAGGTGAGAGACAGGTGAGACATGACAGACACGGGGCACAGGGGACACAGGTGAGCCACAGGGGAGAGACAGGGGACAGGTGACAGACATGGGATACAGGGACACAGGTGAGCCACAGGTGAGTCACAGATGAGAGACAGGTGAGACATGACAGACTTGGGACACAGGGACACAGGTGAGCCACAGGGGAGAGACAGGTGAGCCACAGGGGGCAGGTGACAGACAGGGGAACCACAGGTGAGCCACAGGGGAGCCACAGGGGGCAGGTGACAGACATGGGGCACAGGTGAGCCACAGGTGAGCCACAGGTGAGAGACAGGTGAGACATGACAGACATGGGATACAGGGACACAGGTGAACCACAGGAGAGAGACAGGTGAGACATGACAGACATGGGACACAGGTGAGCCACAGGTGAGCCGCAGGTGAGACATGACAGACATGGGGCACAGGGGACACAGGTGAGCCACAGGTGAGCCACAGGGGAGAGACAAGTGAGACATGACAGACACAGGGCACAGGGACACAGGTGAGCCACAGGTGAGCCACAGGGGACAGGTGACAGACATAGGACACGGGACAGAGGGGAGCCACAGGTGAGCCACAGGTGAGCCACAGGGGAGCCACAGGTGAGCCACAGGTGAGCCACAGGAGGCAGGTGACAGACACGGGGCACAGGTGAGCCACAGGTGAGCCACAGGGGAGCCACAAGTGAGCCACAGGTGAGCCACAGGGGACAGGTGACAGACATAGAACACAGGTGACCCACAGGTGAGCCGCAGGGGAGCCACAGGTGACAAACAGGTGAGACATGACAGACACGGGGCACAGGTGAGACACAGGGACACAGGTGAGCCACAGGGGAGCCACAGGTGAGAGACAGGGGAGCCACAGGTGAGCCACAGGTGAGCCACAGGTGAGAGACAGGTGAGCCACAGGGGAGCCACAGGGGAGCCACAGGGGACAGGTGACAGACACAGGACACGGGTGGGACACACGGAGCACAGGTGAGAGACACAGGGGACAAGTGAGAGACATGGAACAGGTGAGAGACACGGGGCACAGGTGAGAGACATGGAACAGGTGAGAGACACAGGGCACAGGTGAGACACACAGGGGACAGGTGAGACACATGGGGCACAGGTGAGAGACATGGGACAGGGGAGAGACACAGGGCACAGGTGAGAGACACGGGCAGGTGAGAAACACGGGGGACAGGTGAGAGAAACGGGGGACAGGTGAGACATACGTGGCACAGGTGAGAGAGGAGACAGGTGAGACACACGGGGGACAGGTGAGACACACAGGACAGGTGAGAGACATGGGACACGTGAGAGACACGGGGCACAGGTGAGAGACACGGGGCACAGGTGAGAGACATGGCACAGGTGAGAGACACAGGGCACAGGTGAGAGACATGGGGGACAGGTGAGAGACACGGGGGACAGATGAGGGAAACGGGAGACAGGTGAGACATACGTGGCACAGGTGAGACACACAGGGCACAGGTGAGAGACACGGGACAGGTGAGAGACATGGGACAGGTGAGAGACATGGGACAGGTGAGACACACACGGGGGACAGGTGAGAGACATGGGACAGGTGAGAGACATGGGACAGGTGAGACACACACGGGGGACAGGTGAGAGACACAGGGCACAGGTGAGACACACGGGGCACAGGTGAGAGACACCAGAGCACGCGTGGGGACACAGGTGAGACACACACAAGGCACAGGTGAGGGAGGGGAGAAGGACAGGTAGGAACACAGGTGAGAGAGACGTGAGACACGGGGGACAGGTGAGGGACAGGTGGGGACAGGGGAAGGACAGGAGAGAGGTGAGAGACACGGGGGACAGGTGAAAGACAGGTGAGGGACAGGTGAGAGGTGAGGGACAGGGGAGAAACAAGAGAGAGACACAGGTGAGAGAGACAAAAGGACAGGTGAGGGACAGGTGAGAGACGGGAGAGGTGAGAGACACGGGGGACAGGTGAGGGACAGGTGGGGACAGGTGAGAGGTGAGAGAAAGATGAGAGAAATGAGAGACACAGGTGAGACACGCAGGGCACAGGTGAGGCACAGGCGGGGACAGGTGAGGGACAAGGGAGGAACAGCGCAGGGACACAGGTGAGACATGGGAGAGAGAGAGGAGAGACAGGTGAGGGACAAGTGAGAGAGAAGTGAGAGACAAGTGAGACAGGTGAGCGACAGGTAAGGGGCAGGTGAGAGGTGAGACAAGTGAGGGGCAGGTAAGGGACAGGTGAGAGAGAGGTGAGAGACAAGTGAGACAGGTGAGCGACAGGTAAGGGGCAGGTGAGAGGTGAGACAAGTGAGGGGCAGGTAAGGGACAGGTGAGAGACAGGTGAGACAAGTGAGGGACAAGTGAGAGAGGTGAGAGA
Organism: Cyanocitta stelleri; assembly: GCA_026167965.1. Lineage (NCBI taxonomy): Eukaryota > Metazoa > Chordata > Aves > Passeriformes > Corvidae > Cyanocitta > Cyanocitta stelleri. Next base: position 83,921 of record JANXIP010000231.1, read on the forward strand.
GAAGTGAGACAAGTGAGCGACAGGTGAGGGACAGGTGAGAGAGAGATGAGACAGGTGAGGGGTGAGTGACAGGTGAGACAGGTGAGACAGGTGAGGGACAGGTGAAGGGTGAGGGACAGATGAGAGGTGAGACAGGTGAGGGGTGAGTGACAGGTGAGAGGTGAAACAGGTGAGCGACAGGTAAGGGACAGGTGAGACGTGAGGCAAGTGAGCGGTGAGTGACAGGTGAGAGAGAGATGAGACAGGTGAGGGGCAGGTGAGGGGCAGGTGAGAGGTGAGGCAGGTGAGGGGTGAGTGACAGGTAAGAGATGAGACAGGTGAGGGGCAGGTGAGGGGCAGGTGAAGATGTGGAACACAGGTGGGACAGGTGAGACAGGTGAGATGGGTAAGGAGAGATGAGGCAGGTGAGAGAAGTATGACAGGTAAGGACAGGTGGGACACGTGGGACAGGTGGGACAGGTAAGGACAGGTGGGACACGTGGGACAGGTGGGACAGGTAAGGACAAGTGGGACAGGTGGGACAGATAAGGACAAGTGGGACAGGTGGGACAGATAAGGACAAATGGGACAGGTAAGGACAGGTGGGACAGGTAAGACAAGTTAAGACAAGCAAGGACCCATAAAACCAAGTAAGGACAGGGAATGGCAGGTGAGGACAGGTAAGGGAGGACAGGTGAGAACAGGTGAGAACAGGTGAGGACAGGTGAGGACAGGTGAGGACAGGTAAGGGAGGACAGGTGAGGACAGGTGGAAGAAGTGAGAATGAGTAAGGACAAGTGAGACCAGTAAGAACAGGTGAGGACAGGTGGGACAGGACAAAGGTGAAATGAGTGGGACAGGTGAGACAGGTGAGAACAGGCGAGGACAGGTAAGGGAGGGCAGGTGAGGACAGATAGGACAGGACAAAGGTGAAACGAGTGGGACAGGTGAGACAGGTGAGAACAGGTGAGACAGGTGAGAACAGGTGAGACAGGTGAGGACAGGTGAGAACAGGTGACGGCAAGTGCGACAGGTGAGGACAGGTGAGACAGGTGAGGACAGGTGAGAACAGGTGGGACAGGTGAAACAGGTGAGAACAGGTGAGGACAGGTGAGGACAGGTGAGAACATGCACGGACAGTGAGGACAGGTGAGAACAGATAAAACAGGTGAGAACAGGTAAGAACAAATGACAGGTGAGGACAGGTGGGACAGGTGGAACAGGTGAGAACAGGTGAGGACAGGTGAGGACAGGTGAGAACAGGTGAGGACAGGTGAAACAGGTGAGAACACATGCGGACAGAGAGTACAGGTGAGAACAGATAGCAACAGGTGAGAACAGATAGGACAGGTGAGAACAGGTAAGAACAGATGACACGTGAGGGCAAGTGCAACAGGTGAGGAGAAGTGGGACAGGTGGGACAGGTGAGGACAGGTGAGGACAGGTGAGAACATGCATGGACAGTGAGAACAGGTGAGAACAGATAAAACAAGTGAGAACAGGTAAGAACAAATGACAGGTGAGGACAGGTGGGACAGGTGGGACAGGTGAGCACAGGTGGGACAGGTGGAACAGGTGAGAACAGGTGAGGACAGGTGGGACAGGTGAGGACAAGTGAGGACAAATGAGAACAGGTGGGACAAGTGGCACAGGTGAGGACAGGTGAGGACAGGTGAGGACAGGTGGGACAGGTGGCACAGGTGAGAACAGGTGAGAACAGATAAAACAAGTGACAACAGGTAAGAACAAATGACAGGTGAGGACAGGTGGGACAGGTGGGACAGATGAGAACACATGAGGACAGGTGAGGACAGGTGAGAACAGGTAAGGACAGGTGGGACAGGCGAGGACAAGTGAGGACAGATAAGGACAGGGGGGACAAGTGGCACAGGTGAGGACAGGTGAGCACAGGTGGCACAGGTGAGGACAGGTGGGACAGGCGAGCACAGGTGGGACACGTGGGACAGGTGAGGACAGGTGGAACAAGTGACCACAGGTGAGGACAGGTGAGGACAGGTGAGGACAGGTGGCACAGGTGAGCACAGGTGAGGACAGGTGAGGACAGGTGAGCACAGGTGGGACAGGCGAGCACAGGTGGGACACGTGGGACAGGTGAGGACAGGTGGCACAAGTGACCACAGGTGAGGACAGGTGGCACAGGTGAGCACAGGTGAGCACAGGTGAGGACAGGTGAGCACAGGTGGCACAGGTGAGCACAGGTGAGGACAGGTGAGCACAGGTGGGACGGGCACAGGTGCCCCCTGGGCATCCCGAGGTGCCCCAGTGGCCACAGCTCCATCGGGGCCTTCTGGAGAGGCTCCAACTCAGATCAGCCACCCCCCTGCCCAGCTGTGCCCAGGTGTGCCCAGGTGGATCCCAAGTGTGCCCAGGTGTAGCCCAGGTGTGCCCAGGGGTGCCCCAGGTGTGCCCCAGGTGTATCCCAGGTGTGCCCAGGTGCCCCCCAGTGTCCCCAGGTACCCCCAGGTGTCTCCAAGTGCCCCCAGGTGTGCCCCAGGTGCCCCCAGGTGTGCCCAGCTGTCCCCAGATGTGCCCCAGGTGTCTCCAAGTGCCCCCACGTGTGCCCCAGGTGCCCCCAGGTACCCCCAGGTGTCTCCAAGTGCCCCCACGTGAGCCCCAGGTGCCCCCAAGTGCCCCCAGGTGTGCCCCAGGTGCCCCAGGTCTGCCCAGGTGTGCCCCAGGTACCCCCAGGTGTGCCCCAGATGTCCACAGCTGTGCCCAGGTGTGCCCAGGTGTCTCCAAGTGCCCCCACGTGTGCCCCAGGTGCCCCCAGGTACCCCCAGATGTCTCCAAGTGCCCCCAGGTGTGCCCCAGGTGACCTCCAGTGTCCCCAGGTACCCCCAGGTGCCCCCACGTGAGCCCCAGGTGCCCCCAAGTGCCCCCAGGTGCCCCCAGGTGTGCCCCAGGTGTCCACAGCTGTGCCCAGGTGTCCCCAGGTGTCTCCAAGTGCCCCCAGGTGTGCCCCAGGTGCCCCAGGTCTGCCCAGGTGTGCCCCAGGTACCCCCAGGTGTGCCCCAGATGTCCACAGCTGTGCCCAGGTGTGCCCAGGTGTCTCCAAGTGCCCCAGGTGTGCCCCAGGTGTGCCCCCAGGGACCCCCAGGTGTCTCCAAGTACCCCCAGATGTGCCCCGGTGCCCCCAGGTGCCCCCAGGTGTGCCCAGGTGTCTCCAAGTACCCCCAAATGTGCCCAGGTGCCCCCAGCTGTCCCCAGGTGCCCCCAGGTGTACCCAGGTGTGCCCCAGGTGCCCCCAGCTGTCCCCAGGTGCCCCCACGTGTGCCCAGGTGTCTCCAAGTACCCCCAAATGTGCCCAGGTGTCCCCAGGTGTACCCAGGTGTGCCCCAGGTACCCCCAGGTGTGCCCCAGGTGCCCCAAGGTACCCCTAGGTACCCCCAGGTGTGCCCCCGGTGCCCCGGCAGGTGCCCGCCAGGCCTCACCTGTTGAAGTTGAGCAGGGACTGCCAGCGCTGGGATTTGAAGTTTTTGATGTTCTGCGCCTCGTCCAGGATCAGGTACTTCCAGTTCTTCCTGCGGAACGCCTGGTGGTCCTGCAGCACCAGCTTGTACGAGGTGATGCACACGTGGAACGCGTTCGGCTTCGTCCAGCCCTGAGCAGGTGGGACAGGTAACACAGGTGAGCTCAGAACCCCCAAAAAAACCCTGTCCAAAATGCCCTAAAACACCCCCAGGTGTGCCCAGGTGTGCCCAGGTGTGCAGCCCCAGCCTGTAGGAGGTGATGCACACGTGGAACGCGTTCGGCTTCGTCCAGCCCTGAGCAGGTAACACAGGTAACACAGGTGAGCTCAGAACCGCAAAAAAACCCAGTCCCGAATGCCCAGGTGTGCCCCCAGGTGTGCCCAGGTGTGCAGCACCAGCTTGTACGAGGTGATGCACACGTGGAACGCATTCGGCTTCGTCCAGCCCTGAGCAGGTGGGACAGGTGAGACAGGTGAGCTCAGAACCCCAAAAAACCCATCTAAAATGCCCTAAAACACCCCCAGGTGTGCCCAGGTGTGCCCCCAGGTGTGCAGCACCAGCCTGTAGGAGGTGATGCACACGTGGAACACGTTCGGCTTCGTCCAGCCCTGAGTAGGTAACACAGGTGAGCTCAGAACCCCAAAATACCCCATCCAGAACACCCAGGTGTGCCCAGGTGTGCCCAGGTGTGCAGCACCAGCTTGTAGGAGGTGATGCACACGTGGAACGCGTTCGGCTTCGTCCAGCCCTGAGCAGGTAACACAGGTGAGCTCAGAACCCCAAAAAACCCCATCTAAAATGCCCTAAAACACCCCCAGGTGTGCCCAGGTGTGCCCAGGTGTGCCCAGGTGTGCCCTAAAACACCCCCAGGTGTGCCCAGGTGTGCCCAGGTGTGCAGCCCCAGCCTGTAGGAGGTGATGCACACGTGGAACGCGTTCGGCTTCATCCAGCCCTGAGCAGGTGGGACAGGTGAGACAGGTGAGCTCAGAACCCCAAAAAACCCCATCCAGAACACCCAGGTGTGCCCAGGTGTGCCCAGGTGTGCAGCGCCAGCTTGTACGAGGTGATGCACACGTGGAACGCGTTTGGCTTCGTCCAGCCCTGAGCAGGTAACACAGGTGAGCTCAGAACCCAAAAAAACCCAGTCCAGAATGTCCTAAAACACCCCCAGGTGTGCCCTAAAACACCCCCAGGTGTGCCCTAAAACACCCCCAGGTGTGCAGCCCCAGCCTGTACGAGGTGATGCACACGTGGAACGCGTTCGGCTTCGTCCAGCCCTGAGCAGGTAACACAGGTGAGCTCAGAACCCCAAAAAACCCAGTCCAGAATGTCCTAAAACACCCCCAGGTGTGCCCTAAAACACCCCCAGGGGTGCCCAGGTGTGCCCAGGTGTGCAGCACCAGCTTGTAGGAGGTGATGCACACGTGGAACGCGTTCGGCTTCGTCCAGCCCTGAGCAGGTGGGACAGGTGAGACAGGTGAGCTCAGAACCCCCAAAAAAACCCTGTCCAAAATGCCCTAGAACACTCTCAGGTGTGCCCAGGTGTGCCCAGGTGTGCAGCCCCAGCCCGTAGGAGGTGATGCACACGTGGAACGCGTTCGGCTTCATCCAGCCCTGAGCAGGTGGGACAGGTGAGACAGGTGAGCTCAGAACCCCCAAAAAAACCCTGTCCAAAATGCCCTAAAACACCCCCAGGTGTGCCCAGGTGTGCCCAGGTGTGCAGCCCCAGCCTATAGGAGGCGATGCACACGTGGAACGCGTTCGGCTTCGTCCAGCCCTGCGCAGGTAACACAGGTGAGGTCAGAACCCCAAAAAACCCCATCCAGAACACCCAGGTGTGCCCAGGTGTGCCCAGGTGTGCAGCACCAGCTTGTAGGAGGTGATGCACACGTGGAACGTGTTCAGCTTCGTCCAGCCCTGAGCAGGTGGGACACGTAACACAGGTGAGCTCAGAACCCCAAAAAAACCCCCATCTAAAATGCCCTAAAGCACCCCCAGGTGTGCCCTAAAACACCCCCAAGTGTGCCCAGGTGCGCCCAGGTGTGCCCAGGTGTGCCCCCAGGTGTGCAGCACCAGCTTGTAGGAGGTGATGCACACGTGGAACGCGTTCGGCTTCGTCCAGCACTGAGCAGGTGAGACAGGTGAGCTCAGAACCCCAAAAAACCCATCTAAAATGCCCTAAAACACCCCCAGGTGTGCCCAGGTGTGCCCCAGGTGTGCCCAGGTGTGCAGCCCCAGCCTGTAGGAGGTGATGCACACGTGGAACGCGCTCGGCTTCGTCCAGCCCTGAGCAGGTGGGACAGGTGAGGTCAGAACTGCCCTAAAACACCTCCAGATGTGCCCCCAGGTGTGCCCAGGTGCCCTCACACCTTCTCCAGGTGCTCAAACCCCATCCAGGTGCCAGCACAGCTGCTCCAGGTAACCAAAACCCACCCAAACACGGCAGAAAACCACCCAAAACCACTCCAAACCACCCAAAACCGCCTCAATCTGCCCCAAAATCTCGCCCAGGTGCCCCCAGGTGTGCCCACCTGTGCCCAGGTGCCCTCACACCTTCTCCAGGTGTTCCAACCCCCCCTCACACTCCATCCAGGGCTCACTGCAAGTGCTGCAGGTAACCAAAAACCACCCAAAAATGACACAAAACCACCCAAAAATGACAGAAAACCACCCAAAATCACTCCAAACCACCCAAAACCGCCTCAATCTGCCCCAAAATCTCTCCCAGCTGTGCCCACCTGTGCCCAGGTGCCCTCACACCTTCTCCAGGTGTCCCAACCCCCCCTCAAACCCCATCCAAGTGTCACTGCAAGTGCTCCAGGTAACCAAAAACCACCCAAAAATGACACAAAACCACCCAAAAATGACAGAAAACCTCCCAAAATGACATAAAACCACCCAAAACCGCCCCAATCTGCCCCAAAATCTCTCCCAGGTGCCCCCAGCTGTGCCCAGCTGTGCCCAGGTGCCCTCACACCTTCTCCAGGTGTTCCAACCCCATCCAGGTGGCACCACAGCTGCTCCACGTAACCAAAAACCACCCAAAAATGACACAAAACCACCCCAAAATGACCTAAAACCGCCTCAATTTGCCCCAAAATCTCCCCCAGCTGTGCCCAGCTGTGCCCAGGTACCCCCAGGTGCCCTCACACCTTCTCCAGCTGTTCCAACCCCCCCTCAAACCCCATCCAGGTGTCACTACAAGTGCTCCAGGCAACCAAAAATCACCCAAAAATAACTCAACACCACTCAGAAATGACAGAAAATCACCCAAAATCTCCTTGATTTGCCCCAAAATCTCTCCCAGCTGTGCCCAGGTGCCCTCACACCTTCTCCAGGTGTTCCAACCCCCCCTCAAACCCCATCCAGGTGGCACTACAAGTGCTCCAGGCAACCAAAAATCACCCAAAAATGACCTAAAACCACCCAAAAATGACCTAAAACCACCCAAAATCCCTCCAAACCACCCAGAACCGCCCCAATCTGCCCCAAAATCTCTCCCAGGTGCCCCCACGTGTGCCCAGACGTGCCCAGGTGCCCTCACACCTTCTCCAGGTGTTCCAACCCCATCCAGGTGGCACCACAGCTGCTCCACGTAACCAAAAACCACCCAAAAATGATACAAAACCACCCCAAAATGACCTAAAACTGCCTCGATTTGCCCCAAAATCCCTCCCAGCTGTGCCCAGCTGTGCCCAGGTGCCCCCAGGTGCCCTCACACCTTCTCCAGGTGTCCCAACCCCTCCTCAAACCCCATCCAGGTGTCACTGCAACTGCTCCAGGTAACCAAAAATCACCCAAAAATAACTCAAAACCACCCAAAAATGACCTAAAACCTCCCAAAATCACTCCAAACCACCCAAAACCGCCCCAATCTGCCCCAAAATCTCTCCCAGGTACCCCCAGGTGTGCCCAGATGTGCCCAGGTGCCCTCACACCTTCTCCAGGTGTTCAAACCCCATCCAGGTGGCACCACAGCTGCTCCATGTAACCAAAAACCACCCAAAAATGACCTAAAACTGCCTCAATTTGCCCCAAAATCTCTCCCAGCTGTGCCCAGCTGTGCCCAGGTGCCCCCAGGTGCCCTCACACCTTCTCCAGGTGTCCCAACCCCCCCTCAAACCCCATCCAGGCGTCACTGCAAGTGCTCCAGGTAACCAAAAACCACCCAAAAGTGACTCAAAACCACCCAAAATGACTCAACATCACTCAAAAACGACAGAAAATCACCCAAAATCTCCTTGATTTGCCCCAAAATCTCTCCCAGCTGTGCCCAGGTGCCCTCACACCTTCTCCAGGTGTTCCAACCCCATCCAGGTGGCACCACAGCTGCTCCAGGTAACCAAAAACCACTCAAAAATGACACAAAACCACTCAAAAATGACCTAAAACTGCCTCAATTTGCCCCGAAATCTCTCCCAGCTGTGCCCAGCTGTGCCCAGGTGTGCCCAGGTGCCCTCACACCTTCTCCAGGTGTTCAAATCCCATCCAAATGTCACCACAGCTGCTCCAGGTAACCAAAAACCACCCAAAAACAACCCAAAATCACCCCCAAAAGACCTAAAACCGCCTTGATTTGCCCCGAAATCTCTCCCAGCTGTGCCCAGGTGTGCCCAGGTGTGCCCAGGTGCCCTCACCTGTCTCTTGAGGCGCCGCTCCTTCTGGGCTCCGTAGTAGGTGAGGATCTTGAAGCTGGGGCACCAACGCTTGAGCTCCATCTCCCAGTTGAGCATCACCGAGGTGGGCACGATGATCAGGTGAGGGCCCCAGCTGCCTGCCAAAGGCACCCAAAAATGAGCCAAAAAGGGCCAAAAACACCCCAAAAACGGGGCTCAGGTGAGGCCCCAGCTGCCTGCCAAAGGCACCCAAAAATGAGCCAAAAATGAGCCAAAAATGACCTAAAACACCCCAAAACCAGCCAAAAATAGCCCAAAAAAGGGGCTTAGGTGACACCCAGCTGCCTGCCAAAGGCACCCAAAAATGAGCCAAAAACGGCCAAAAAAGCCCCAAAAATGGGGCTCAGGTGAGGCCCCAGCTGCCTGCCAAAGGCACCCAAAAATGAGCCAAAAAGGGCCAAAAACACCCCAAAAATGGGGCCCAGGTGAGGGCCCCAGCTGCCTGCCAAAGGCACCCAAAAATGAGCCAAAAATGGCCAAAAACACCCCAAAAATGGGGCTCAGGTGAGGGCCCCAGCTGCCTGCCAAAGGCACCCAAAAATGAGCCAAAAATGGCCAAAAACACCCCAAAAATGGGGCCCAGGTGAGGCCCCAGCTGCCTGCCAAAGGCACCCAAAAATGAGCCAAAAAGGGCCAAAAACACCCCAAAAATGGGGCTCAGGTGAGGCCCCAACTGCCTGCCAAAGGCACCCAAAAATGACCCAAAAATGACCCAAAAATGACCTAAAACACCCCAAAACCAGCCAAAAATAGCCCAAAAAACGGGCTTAGGTGACACCCAGCTGCCTGCCAAAGGCACCCAAAAATGAGCCCAAAAATGAGCCAAAAATGGCCAAAAACACCCCAAAAAATGGGCTCAGGTGAGGGCCCAGCTGCCTGCCAAAGGCACCCAAAAATGAGCCAAAAATGGCCAAAAACACCCCAAAAATGGGGCCCAGGTGAGGCCCCAGCTGCCTGCCAAAGGCACCCAAAAATGAGCCAAAAACGGCCAAAAACACCCCAAAAATGGGGCCCAGGTGAGGCCCCAACTGCCTGCCAAAGGCACCCAAAAATGAGCTAAAAATGAGCCAAAAATGACCTAAAACACCCTAAAAAGGGCCAAAAACACCCCAAAAATGGGGCTCAGGTGAGGCCCCAGCTGCCTGCCAAAGGCACCCAAAAATGAGCCAAAAACCAGCCAAAAACACCCCAAAAATGGGGCTCAGGTGAGGCCCCAGCTGCCTGCCAAAGGCACCCAAAAATGAGCCAAAAATGAGCCAAAAATGACCTAAAACACCCCAAAACCAGCCAAAAATAGCCCAAAAAAGGGGCTTAGGTGACACCCAGCTGCCTGCCAAAGGCACCCAAAAATGAGCCAAAAACGGCCAAAAAAGCCCCAAAAATGGGGCTCAGGTGAGGCCCCAGCTGCCTGCCAAAGGCACCCAAAAATGAGCCAAAAAGGGCCAAAAACACCCCAAAAATGGGGCCCAGGTGAGGGCCCCAGCTGCCTGCCAAAGGCACCCAAAAATGAGCCAAAAATGGCCAAAAACACCCCAAAAATGGGGCTCAGGTGAGGGCCCCAGCTGCCTGCCAAAGGCACCCAAAAATGAGCCAAAAATGGCCAAAAACACCCCAAAAATGGGGCTCAGGTGAAGCCCCAGCTGCCTGCCAAAGACACCCAAAAATGAGCCAAAAACGGCCAAAAACACCCCAAAACACCCCAAAAATGGGGCTCAGGTGAGGCCCCAGCTGCCTGCCAAAGGCACCCAAAAATGAGCCAAAAACGGCCAAAAACACCCCAAAAATGGGGCTCAGGTGAGGCCCCAGCTGCCTGCCAAAGACACCCAAAAATGAGCCAAAAATGAGCCAAAAATGAGCCAAAAACAGCCAAAAATACCCCAAAAATGGGGCTCAGGTGAGGCCCCAGCTGCCTGCCAAAGGCACCCAAAGATGAGCTAAAAATGACCCAAAAATGACCTAAAACACCCCAAAAAGGGCCAAAAACACCCCAAAAATGGGGCTCAGGTGACGCCCCAGCTGCCTGCCAAAGGAACCCAAAAATGAGCCAAAAATGAGCCAAAAATGAGCCAAAAGCGGCCAAAAACACCCCAAAAATGGGGCTCAGGTGAGGCCCCAGCTGCCTGCCAAAGGCACCCAAAAATGAGCCAAAAACGGCCAAAAACGGCCAAAAATACCCCAAAAACGCGGCTCAGGTGAGGCCCCAGCTGCCTGCCAAAGGCACCCAAAAATGAGCCAAAAACACCCCAAAAATGGGGCTCAGGTGAGGGCTCAGTTACCTGTGCACAGGTGAGAGACAGGAGAGCTTCAAAAACCCCAAACGGACCCAAAAATGAGCCAAAAATGACCAAAAATACCCCAAAAAAGGGGCTCAGGTGAGGCCCCAGCTGCCTGCCAAAGGCACCCAAAAATGAGCTAAAAATGAGCCAAAAATGACCTAAAACACCCCAAAAAGGGCCAAAACCACCCCAAAAATGGGGCTCAGGTGAGGCCCCAGCTGCCTGCCAAAGGCACCCAAAAATGAGCCAAAACCAGCCAAAAACACCCCAAAAATGGGGCCCAGGTGAGGCCCCAGCTGCCTGCCAAAGGCACCCAAAAATGACCCAAAAACGACCCAAAAATGAGCCAAAAACACCCCAAAAAAGGGGCTCAGGTGAGGGCTCAGTTACCTGTGCACAGGTGAGAGACAGGAGAGCCTCAAAAACCCCAAACGGACCCAAAAATGACCCAAAAATGACCTAAAACACCCCAAAAAAGGGGCTCAGGTGAGTCATGGAGACCCCAAAGGGGCCCTGGTGCACTGAGCCGTGCCCAGGTGTGCCCAGGTGTGCCCAGGTGCATCCCAGGTGTGCCCAGGTGTATCCCAGGTGTGCCCAGGTATGCCCAGGTGTATCCCAGGTGCATCCCAGGTGTGCCCAGGTGTATCCCAGGTGTGCCCAGGTGTATCCCAAGCAGCCCCAGGTGCCTCAGGTGTGCCCAGGTGTCTCAGGTATGTCCCAGGTGTGCCCAGGTGGATCCCAGGTCTGCCCAGGTGCATCCCAGGTGTATCCCAGGTGTGCCCAGGTGTGCCCAGATGGCTCAGGTGCATCCCAGGTGTATCCCAGGTGTGCCCAGGTGTGCCCAGGTATACCCCAGGTGTATCCCAGGTGTGCCCAGGTGGCTCAGGTACGTCCCAGGTGTATCCCAGGTGGATCCCAGGTGGATCCCAAGCACCCCCAGGTACCTCAGGTGTGCCCAAGTGTCTCAGGTATGTCCCAGGTGTGTCCCAGGTGTACCCCAGGTGTGCCCAGGTGTGCCCAGGTATATCCCAGGTTTCCCAGGTGGATCCCAGGTGTACCCAGGTGTACCCAGGTATATCCCAGGTGTATCTGAGGTATCTCAGGTGCACCCCAGGTGTAACCCAAGCACCCCCAGGTATTCCAGGTGCATCCCAGGTGTATCCCAGGTGTATCCCAGGTGTATCCCAGGTGTCTCAGATACATCCCAGGTGTACCCCAGGTGTCCCAGGTGGATCCCAGGTGGATCCCAGGTGTCTCAGATACATCCCAAGTGTATCTCAGGTGTCCCAGGTGGATCCCAGGTGTACCCCAAGTGTACCCCAGGTGTCCCAGGTATATCCCAGGTATATCCCAGGTGTACCCCAGGTGTATCCCAGGTATACCCCAAGTATATCCCAGGTGTATCCCAGGTGTACCCCAGGTATATCCCAGGTGTACCCCAGCTATATCCCAGGTGTATCCCAGGTGTACCCCAGCTATATTCCAGGTATCTTGGTGGTACCCCAGGTGTACCCCAAGTGTATCCCAGGTGTACCCCAGGTGCACCCCAGGTATCTCAGGTGTATCCCAGGTGTATCCCACGTTTCTCAGGTGTACCTCAGGTGTCTTACGTATGTCCCAAGTGCCCCCAGGTGTATCCCAGGTGTATCCCCGGTGCCCCCAGGTACACTCAGATATGTGCCAGGTGTATCCTAAGTACACCCCAGGTGGCTCAGGTGTATCCCAGCTATGCCCAGGTGTATCCCAGGTGTATCCCAGGTGTATCCCCGGTGCCCCCAGGTACACTCAGATATGTGCCAGGTGTATCCTAAGTACACCCCAGGTGGCTCAGGTGTACCCCAGCTATGCCCAGGTGTATCCCAGGTATATCCCAGGTGTGCCCAGGTGTGCCCAGGTGTATCCCAAGTGTATCCCAGGTGTCTCAGGCGTATCCCAAGCACCTCCAGCTGTCTCAGGTGTATCCCAGGTGTCTCAGATATATCCCAGGTGTATCCCAGGTAACCCCAGGTATATCCCAGATGTCTCAGATACATCCCAGGTGTATCCCAGGTACTTCCAGGTGTATCCCAAGTGTATCCCAGGTGTATCCGGCATATCCCAAGCACCTCCAGCTATCTCCGTGGTATCCCAGGTGTCTCAGATATATCCCAGGTGTATCCCAGGTGTACCCCAGGTGTATCCCAGGTGCTCCCAGGTGTATCCCAAGCACCTCCAGCTATCTCCGGGGTATCCCAGGTGTCTCAGATATATCCCAGGTGTATCCCAGGTGTACCCCAGGTGTCTCAGGTGTATCCAGGTGTATCCCAAGCACCTCCAGCTGTCTCAGGTATATCCCAGGTGTCTCAAATATATCCCAGGTGTATCCTAGGTGCCTCAGGTGTATGCCAGGTGCCTCAGATACAACCCACGTGTATTCCAGGTGCTCCCAGGTGTATCCCAGGTATCTCAGTGGTATCCCAGGTGTATCCCAGCTGTACCCCAGGTATCCCAGTGGTACCTCACTGCTATCCCAGGTGTATCCCAGGTGTATCCCAGGTGTATCCCAGGTGTATCCCAGGTATCTCAGTGGTACGCCAGGTGTATCCCAGGTGTATCCCAGGTGTATCCCAGGTGTATCCCAGGTGTATCTCAGTGGTATCCCAGGTGTATCCCAGGTGTATCCCAGGTACACTCAGATATGTGTCAGCTGTATCCTAAGCACACCCCAGCTGCGCCCAGGTGTATCCCAGCTGCGCCCAGGTGTATCCCAGCTGTGCCCAGGTGTAACCCAGGTGTATCCCAGGTGTATCCCAGGTGTAACCCAGGTGTATCCCAGGTATCTCAGCTGTATCCCAGGTGTATCCCACGTTTCTCAGGTGTACCTCAGGTGTCTCACGTATGTCCCAAGTGCCCCCAGGTGTATCCCCGGTGCCCCCAGGTATACTCAGATATGTGCCAGGTGTATCTTAAGTACACCCCAGGTGGCTCAGGTGTATCCCAGCTATGCCCAGGTGTACCCCAGGTGTACCCCAGGTGTACCCCAGGTGCCCCCAGGTGTATCCCAGGTGTATCCCAGGTGCACCCCAGGTATCTCAGGTGTATCCCAGGTGTATCCCACGTTTCTCAGGTGTATCCCAGGTGTCTCAGGTATGTCCCAGGTGCCCCCAGGTGTATCCCAGGTGTATCCCCAGGTACACTCAGATGTACATCAGGTGTATCCTAAGTACACCCCAGGTACATCCCAGGTGGATCCCAGGAATATCTCAAGTGCCCCCAGGTGGATCCCAGAAGTACCCCAGGTGTCTCAGGTGTATCCCAGGTGCCTCAAGGGTACCCCAGGTGTATCCCAGCTGTGTCCCACGTATATCCCAGGTGTATTGCAGGTACCTCAGGGGTATCCCAGGTGTACCCCAGGTATCTCAAGTGCATCCCAGGTGCATCCCACGTGTCCTAGGTGTATCCCAGGTGCATCCCAACCACCCCCAGGTATACCTCACATATCTGAGGTGCATCCCAGGTGTGCCCAGGTACCCCCAAGTGCCTCAGGTGTATCCCAAGTGCCCTCAGGTGTACCCCTCGTAGCTCAGGTGTATCTCAGGTGTATCCCAAATGTATCCCAAGTGCCCTCAGGTGTACCCCAGGTACCTCAGGTGTATCTCAGGTGTATCCCAAATGTATCCCAAGTACCCTCAGGTGTACCCCTCGTCGCTCAGGTGTATCTCAGGTGTATCCCAAATGTATCCCAAGTACCCTCAGGTGTACCCCTCGTCGCTCAGGTGTATCTCAGGTGTATCCCAAATGTATCCCAAGTGCCCTCAGGTGTACCCCAGGTACCTCAGGTGTATCCCAAGTGCATCCCAAGCACCCCCAGGTGTCTCAGATATGTCCTAGGTGTGCCCAGGTGTTCCCCAGGTGTAACCAGGTGTCTCTGGTGTATCCTAGGTGTATTCTAAGCAACCCCAGGTATCCCAAGTGTATCCCAGGTGCATCCCAGGTGTATCCCAGACGTGTCCGAGGTATCTCAGGTGTATCCCAGGTGCATCCCAGGTATCTCAGGTGTATCCCAGGTGTGCCCAGGTACACTCAGATGTACGTGGGTGTATCTAAAGTACACCCCAGGTGTCCCAGGCGTGTCCCAGGTGTGTCCCAGGTGTATGCCAGGTGTAACTTAGGTGTATCCCAGGTGTAACTTAGGTGTATCCCAAGCGACCCCAGGTGTACCCCATGTATCTCAGGTGTATCCCAGGTGTCCCAGGTGTATCCCAGGTGTGCCCAGGTACCCCCAGGTGCCTCACACGTATCCTAAGTGCCCCCAGGTGTATGCCAAGTGCCCCCAGGCATACCCCAGCTATCCCAGGTGTGTCCCAGGTGTGCCCAACTGTGCCCCAGGTGTGGCCCAGGTGTGTCCCGGGCGTATCCCAAACACCCCCAGGTGTATCCCAAGCACCCCCAGGTGTATCCCAAGCGCCCCCAGGCATACCCCAGCTATCCCAGGTGTGCCCAGGTGTGCCCAGGTGTGCCCGGCTCACCTTTCTCGCAGGCCAGGTGTGCCAGCAGGGAGATGGTCTGGATGGTCTTGCCCAGCCCCATCTCGTCGGCCAGGATCCCGTTGAGCTTCTTCTCATACATGGTCACCAGCCAGTCCAGGCCGATGTGCTGGTACTCGCGCAGGGTGCCCCGCAGCAGGTGAGGGATCGGCGTCTTCACCTGCACAGGTGAGGGCACAGGTGAGCCCAGGTGTGCCCCAGGTGTGCCCAGGTGTGCCCCAGGTGTGCCCCCCACACCCCCAGTGCTGGTACTCGCGCAGGGTGCCCCGCAACAGGTGAGGGATCGGCGTCTTCACCTGTGCAGGTGAGGGCACAGGTGAACCCAGGGGTGCCCCAGGTGTGCCCAGGTGTGCCCAGGTGAGCCCAGGTGTGCCCCAGGTGTGCCCCAGGTGTGCCCCAGGTGAGCCCCAGGTGTGCCCCAGGTGTGCCCAAGTGAGCCCCCTACACCCCCAGTGCTGGTACTCGCGCAGGGTGCCCCGCAGCAGGTGAGGGATCGGCGTCTTCACCTGTGCAGGTGAGCCCCAGGTGAGCCCAGGTGTGCCCCAGGTGTGCCCAGGTGTGCCCCAGGTGAGCCCAGGTGTGCCCAGGTGTGCCCAGGTGAGCCCCCTACACCCCCAGTGCTGGTACTCGCGCAGGGTGCCCCGCAGCAGGTGAGGGATTGGCGTCTTCACCTGCACAGGTGAGGGCACAGGTGAGCCCAGGTGTGCCCCAGGTGTGCCCAGGTGAGCCCCAGGTGAGCCCAGGTGTGCCCCAGGTGTGCCCCAGGTGAGCCCCCTACACCCCCAGTGCTGGTACTCGCGCAGGGTGCCCCGCAGCAGGTGAGGGATCGGCATCTTCACCTGCACAGGTGAGGGCACAGGTGAGCCCAGGTGTGCCCCAGGTGTGCCCAAGTGAGCCCCCTACACCCCCAGTGCTGGTACTCGCGCAGGGTGCCCAGAAAGGGCACAGGTGAGCCCAGGTGTGCCCAGGTGTGCCCCAGGTGTGCCCAGGTGTGCCCCAGGTGAGCCCCCTACACCCCCAGTGCGGGTGCCTCAAAGGGTGCCCCGCAAGAGGTGAGGGATGGGCATCTTCACCTGTGCAGGTGAGGGCACAGGGCAACACCAAGGTGTGTCCCTATGGATCCAGGTGTGTCCCTATGGATCCCCAGCTGTGTCCCTATGGATCCCCAGCTGTGTCCCTATGGATCCCCAGCTGTGTCCCGATGGATCCCCAGCTCTGTCCCTATGGATCCCCAGGTGTGTCCCTATGGATCCCCAGGTGTGTCCCTATGGATCCAGGTGTGTCCCTATGGATCCCCAGCTGTGTCCCTATGGATCCCCAGCTGTGTCCCTATGGATCCAGCTGTGTCCCTATGGATCCAGCTGTGTCCCTATGGATCCAGGTGTGTCCCTATGGATCCCCAGCTCTGTCCCTATGGATCCCCAGCTGTGTCCCTATGGATCCCCAGGTGTGTCCCTATGGATCCAGCTGTGTCCCTATGGATCCCCAGCTGTGTCCCTATGGATCCAGCTGTGTCCCTATGGATCCCCAGCTGTGTCCCTATGGATCCCCAGCTGTGTCCCTATGGATCCCCAGCTGTGTCCCTATGGATCCAGGTGTGTCCCTATGGATCCCCAGCTGTGTCCCTATGGATCCAGGTGTGTCCCTATGGATCCAGCTGTGTCCCTATGGATCCCCAGCTGTGTCCCTATGGATCCCCAACTGTGTCCCTATGGATCCCCAGCTGTGTCCCTATGGATCCAGCTGTGTCCCTATGGATCCCCAGCTGTGTCCCTATGGATCCAGGTGTGTCCCTATGGATCCAGCTGTGTCCCTATGGATCCAGGTGTGTCCCTATGGATCCCCAACTGTGTCCCTATGGATCCAGCTGTATCCCTATGGATCCAGGTGTGTCCCTATGGATCCAGCTGTGTCCCTATGGATCCCCAGGTGTGTCCCTATGGATCCAGGTGTGTCCCTATGGATCCAGCTGTGTCCCTATGGATCCCCAGCTGTGTCCCTATGGATCCCCAGCTGTGTCCCTATGGATCCAGCTGTGTCCCTATGGATCCCCAGGTGTGTCCCTATGGATCCCCAGCTGTGTCCCTATGGATCCAGCTGTGTCCCTATGGATCCCCAGCTGTGTCCCTATGGATCCCCAGCTGTGTCCCTATGGATCCAGCTGTGTCCCTATGGATCCAGGTGTGTCCCGATGGATCCCCAGCTGTGTCCCTATGGATCCAGGTGTGTCCCTATGGATCCAGCTGTGTCCCTATGGATCCCCAGCTGTGTCCCTATGGATCCAGCTGTATCCCTATGGATCCAGCTGTGTCCCTATGGATCCAGCTGTGTCCCTATGGATCCAGGTGTGTCCCTATGGATCCAGCTGTGTCCCTATGGATCCCCAGGTGTGTCCCTATGGATCCCCAGGTGTGTCCCTATGGATCCAGCTGTGTCCCTATGGATCCAGCTGTGTCCCTACGGATCCCCAGCTGTGTCCCTATGGATCCAGGTGTGTCCCTATGGATCCAGCTGTGTCCCTATGGATCCCCAGCTGTGTCCCTATGGATCCCCAGCTGTGTCCCTATGGATCCAGCTGTGTCCCTATGGATCCCCAGCTGTGTCCCTATGGATCCAGCTGTGTCCCTATGGATCCCCAGGTGTGTCCCTATGGATCCAGGTGTGTCCCTATGGATCCAGCTGTGTCCCTATGGATCCAGGTGTGTCCCTATGGATCCCCAGGTGTGTCCCTATGGATCCAGGTGTGTCCCTATGGATCCAGCTGTGTCCCTATGGATCCCCAGCTGTGTCCCTATGGATCCCCAGCTGTGTCCCTATGGATCCAGGTGTGTCCCTATGGATCCAGGTGTGTCCCTATGGATCCCCAGCTGTGTCCCTATGGATCCAGCTGTATCCCTATGGATCCAGGTGTGTCCCTATGGATCCAGCTGTGTCCCTATGGATCCAGCTGTGTCCCTATGGATCCCCAGCTGTGTCCCTATGGATCCCCAGCTGTGTCCCTATGGATCCAGCTGTGTCCCTATGGATCCCCAGCTGTGTCCCTATGGATCCCCAGCTGTGTCCCTATGGATCCAGGTGTGTCCCTATGGATCCAGGTGTGTCCCTATGGATCCCCAGCTGTGTCCCTATGGATCCAGGTGTGTCCCTATGGATCCCCAGCTGTGTCCCTATGGATCCAGGTGTGTCCCTATGGATCCAGCTGTGTCCCTATGGATCCAGCTGTGTCCCTATGGATCCCCAGCTGTGTCCCTATGGATCCCCAACTGTGTCCCTATGGATCCAGCTGTGTCCCTATGGATCCCCAGCTGTGTCCCTATGGATCCCCAGCTGTGTCCCTATGGATCCAGCTGTGTCCCTATGGATCCCCAGCTGTGTCCCTATGGATCCCCAGCTGTGTCCCTATGGATCCAGGTGTGTCCCTATGGATCCAGCTGTGTCCCTATGGATCCAGGTGTGTCCCTATGGATCCCCAGCTGTGTCCCTATGGATCCAGGTGTGTCCCTATGGATCCAGCTGTGTCCCTATGGATCCCCAGCTGTGTCCCTATGGATCCAGCTGTGTCCCTATGGATCCCCAGCTGTGTCCCTATGGATCCCCAGCTGTGTCCCTATGGATCCAGCTGTGTCCCTATGGATCCAGGTGTGTCCCTATGGATCCAGCTGTGTCCCTATGGATCCAGCTGTGTCCCTATGGATCCCCAGGTGTGTCCCTATGGATCCCCAGCTGTGTCCCTATGGATCCCCAGCTGTGTCCCTATGGATCCAGCTGTGTCCCTATGGATCCAGGTGTGTCCCGATGGATCCCCAGCTGTGTCCCTATGGATCCAGGTGTGTCCCTATGGATCCAGCTGTGTCCCTATGGATCCAGGTGTGTCCCTATGGATCCCCAGCTGTGTCCCTATGGATCCCCAGCTGTGTCCTTATGGATCCCCAGGTGTGTCCCTATGGATCCAGCTGTGTCCCTATGGATCCCCAGCTGTGTCCCTATGGATCCCCAGCTGTGTCCCTATGGATCCAGCTGTATCCCTATGGATCCAGGTGTGTCCCTATGGATCCAGCTGTGTCCCTATGGATCCAGCTGTGTCCCTATGGATCCAGGTGTGTCCCTATGGATCCCCAGCTGTGTCCCTATGGATCCAGCTGTGTCCCTATGGATCCCCAGCTGTGTCCCTATGGATCCCCAGCTGTGTCCCTATGGATCCCCAGGTGTGTCCCTATGGATCCCCAGCTGTGTCCCTATGGATCCAGGTGTGTCCCTATGGATCCAGGTGTGTCCCTATGGATCCCCAACTGTGTCCCTATGGATCCCCAGCTGTGTCCCTATGGATCCAGGTGTGTCCCTATGGATCCAGGTGTGTCCCTATGGATCCCCAGCTGTGTCCCTATGGATCCAGCTGTATCCCTATGGATCCAGGTGTGTCCCTATGGATCCAGCTGTGTCCCTATGGATCCAGCTGTGTCCCTATGGATCCAGCTGTGTCCCTATGGATCCCCAGCTGTGTCCCTATGGATCCAGCTGTGTCCCTATGGATCCCCAGCTGTGTCCCTATGGATCCAGGTGTGTCCCTATGGATCCAGCTGTGTCCCTATGGATCCCCAGCTGTGTCCCTATGGATCCCCAGCTGTGTCCCTATGGATCCAGGTGTGTCCCTATGGATCCCCAGCTGTGTCCCTATGGATCCCCAGCTGTGTCCCTATGGATCCAGCTGTGTCCCTATGGATCCCCAGCTGTGTCCCTATGGATCCCCAGCTGTGTCCCTATGGATCCAGCTGTGTCCCTATGGATCCAGGTGTGTCCCTATGGATCCAGCTGTGTCCCTATGGATCCAGGTGTGTCCCGACGGATCCCCAGCTGTGTCCCTATGGATCCAGCTGTGTCCCTACGGATCCCCAGCTGTGTCCCTATGGATCCAGCTGTGTCCCTATGGATCCCCAACTGTGTCCCTATGGATCCCCAGCTGTGTCCCTATGGATCCCCAGCTGTGTCCCTATGGATCCAGCTGTGTCCCTATGGATCCCCAGGTGTGTCCCTATGGATCCAGGTGTGTCCCTATGGATCCCCAGCTGTGTCCCTATGGATCCCCAGCTGTGTCCCTATGGATCCCCAGGTGTGTCCCTATGGATCCCCAGCTGTGTCCCTATGGATCCAGCTGTGTCCCTATGGATCCAGCTGTGTCCCTATGGATCCCCAGCTGTGTCCCTATGGATCCCCAGCTGTGTCCCTATGGATCCAGCTGTGTCCCTATGGATCCCCAGCTGTGTCCCTATGGATCCCCAGCTGTGTCCCTATGGATCCAGCTGTGTCCCTATGGATCCCCAGCTGTGTCCCTATGGATCCCCAGCTGTGTCCCTATGGATCCCCAGCTGTGTCCCTATGGATCCAGGTGTGTCCCTATGGATCCAGCTGTGTCCCTATGGATCCCCAGCTGTGTCCCTATGGATCCAGCTGTGTCCCTATGGATCCAGCTGTGTCCCTATGGATCCCCAGCTGTGTCCCTATGGATCCAGCTGTGTCCCTATGGATCCCCAGCTGTGTCCCTATGGATCCAGCTGTGTCCCTATGGATCCCCAACTGTGTCCCTATGGATCCAGGTGTGTCCCTATGGATCCCCAGCTGTGTCCCTATGGATCCAGGTGTGTCCCTATGGATCCAGGTGTGTCCCTATGGATCCCCAGCTGTGTCCCTATGGATCCCCAGCTGTGTCCCTATGGATCCAGGTGTGTCCCTATGGATCCCCAGCTGTGTCCCTATGGATCCAGGTGTGTCCCTATGGATCCAGCTGTGTCCCTATGGATCCCCAGGGGTGCCCCTATGGATCCAGCTGTGTCCCTATGGATCCCCAGCTGTGTCCCTATGGATCCCCAGGTGTGTCCCTATGGATCCAGCTGTGTCCCTATGGATCCAGCTGTGTCCCTATGGATCCCCAGCTGTGTCCCTATGGATCCAGCTGTGTCCCTATGGATCCAGGTGTGTCCCTATGGATCCCCAACTGTGTCCCTATGGATCCAGCTGTGTCCCTATGGATCCCCAACTGTGTCCCTATGGATCCCCAGCTGTGTCCCTATGGATCCAGGTGTGTCCCTATGGATCCCCAGCTGTGTCCCTATGGATCCAGGTGTGTCCCTATGGATCCCCAGCTGTGTCCCTATGGATCCAGCTGTGTCCCTATGGATCCAGCTGTGTCCCTATGGATCCCCAGCTGTGTCCCTATGGATCCAGCTGTGTCCCTATGGATCCAGCTGTGTCCCTATGGATCCCCAGCTGTGTCCCTATGGATCCCCAACTGTGTCCCTATGGATCCCCAGGTGTGTCCCTATGGATCCAGCTGTGTCCCTATGGATCCAGCTGTGTCCCTATGGATCCAGGTGTGTCCCTATGGATCCAGCTGTGTCCCTATGGATCCAGGTGTGTCCCTATGGATCCCCAGGTGTGTCCCTATGGATCCAGCTGTGTCCCTATGGATCCCCAGCTGTGTCCCTATGGATCCAGGTGTGTCCCTATGGATCCAGCTGTGTCCCTATGGATCCAGCTGTGTCCCTATGGATCCAGGTGTGTCCCTATGGATCCCCAGCTGTGTCCCTATGGATCCAGCTGTGTCCCTATGGATCCCCAGCTGTGTCCCTATGGATCCAGGTGTGTCCCTATGGATCCAGGTGTGTCCCTATGGATCCCCAGCTGTGTCCCTATGGATCCCCAGCTGTGTCCCTATGGATCCAGGTGTGTCCCTATGGATCCAGGTGTGTCCCTATGGATCCCCAGCTGTGTCCCTATGGATCCAGGTGTGTCCCTATGGATCCAGGTGTGTCCCTATGGATCCCCAGCTGTGCCCCTATGGATCCAGGTGTGTCCCTATGGATCCCCAGCTGTGTCCCTATGGATCCAGGTGTGTCCCTATGGATCCCCAGCTGTGTCCCTATGGATCCAGCTGTGTCCCTATGGATCCAGGTGTGTCCCTATGGATCCCCAGCTGTGTCCCTATGGATCCAGCTGTGTCCCTATGGATCCCCAGCTGTGTCCCTATGGATCCAGGTGTGTCCCTATGGATCCCCAGCTGTGTCCCTATGGATCCCCAGCTGTGTCCCTATGGATCCAGGTGTGTCCCTATGGATCCAGCTGTGTCCCTATGGATCCAGCTGTGTCCCTATGGATCCAGGTGTGTCCCTATGGATCCCCAGCTGTGTCCCTATGGATCCCCAGCTGTGTCCCTATGGATCCAGGTGTGTCCCTATGGATCCCCAGCTGTGTCCCTATGGATCCAGCTGTGTCCCTATGGATCCAGGTGTGTCCCTATGGATCCCCAGCTGTGTCCCTATGGATCCAGCTGTGTCCCTATGGATCCAGCTGTGTCCCTATGGATCCAGGTGTGTCCCTATGGATCCCCAGGTGTGTCCCTATGGATCCCCAGCTGTGTCCCTATGGATCCCCAGCTGTGTCCCTATGGATCCCCAGCTGTGTCCCTATGGATCCAGCTGTGTCCCTATGGATCCAGGTGTGCCCCTATAGCTCCAGCTGCCCCCAGGTATGCCCCCAGGTATGTCCCCAGGTGTGCCCCCAGGTGTGCCCCTATAGCTCCAGCTGCCCCTAGGTGTGCCCCTATACCTCCAGGTGCCCCCCAGCTGCCCCCAGGTGCCCCCAGGTGTGCCCCCCAGGTGTGCCCCTATAGCTCCAGCTGCCCCCAGGTGTGCCCAGGTGTGCCCCTATAGCTCCAGCTGCCCCCAGGTGCCCCCAGGTGCCCCCAGGTGCCCCCAGGTGTGCCCAGGTGTGCTCCTATAAGCTCCAGCTGCGCCCAGGTGCCCCCAGGTGCCCCCAGGTGCCCCCAGGTGTGCCCCTATAGCTCCAGCTGCCCCCAGGTGCCCCCAGGTGTGCCCCTATAGCTCCAGCTGCCCCCAGGTGCCCCCAGGTGTACCCAGGTGTGCCCCTATAGCTCCAGCTGCCCCCAGGTGCCCCCAGGTGCCCCCAGGTGTGCCCAGGTGTGCCCCTATAGCTCCAGCTGCCCCCAGGTGCCCCCAGGTGCCCCCAGGTGTGCCCCCCAGGTGTGCCCCTATAGCTCCAGCTGCCCCCAGGTGTCCCCAGGT
Source organism: Cyanocitta stelleri (assembly GCA_026167965.1). NCBI lineage: Eukaryota > Metazoa > Chordata > Aves > Passeriformes > Corvidae > Cyanocitta > Cyanocitta stelleri. Next base: position 106,944 of record JANXIP010000231.1, read on the forward strand.
GCCCCCAGGTGTGCCCCTATAGCTCCAGCTGCGCCCAGGTGCCCCCAGGTGCCCCCAGGTGCCCCCAGGTGTGCCCCTATAGCTCCAGCTGCGCCCAGGTGCCCCCAGGTGCCCCCAGGTGTGCCCTCAGGTGTGCCCCTATAGCTCCAGCTGCCCCCAGGTGCCCCCAGGTGTGCCCAGGTGTGCCCCTATAGCTCCAGCTGCGCCCAGGTGCCCCCAGGTGCCCCCAGGTGTGCCCCTCAGGTGTGCCCCTATACCTCCAGCTGCCCCCAGGTGCCCCCAGGTGCCCCCAGGTGTGCCCCTATACCTCCAGCTGCCCCCAGGTGCCCCCAGGTGCCCCCAGGTGCCCCCAGGTGTGCCCCCAGGTGTGCCCCTATAGCTCCAGGTGCCCCCCAGGTACCCCCAGGTGCCCCCCAGGTGCCCCCAGGTGCCCTCACCTGCGTGGTAGCCAGGGTGTACCCCTTGGGCTGGAGGCTCTCGGCGGCCGCCGCGATGTCGCTGATCTCCTTCTTGGGGGCGGGGCCGGCAGGTGCGGCCGGGGCCACCTGGGCTACCTGGGCCGGGGCGGGCGGGGCCGGGCCCCCGGGGGCCGCCCCTCCCCCGCCTCCGCCGCCCTCCTGCCCCTCCCCCTCCTCCTCCTCGTCCTCGTCGTCGGCCTCGTCGTCGTCCTCGTCCTCGTCGTCGTCGTCGTCCTCCTCCTCCTCGTCCTCCTCGCTGTCGCCGCCAGGTGAGTCTGGGGGGAGGGGAGGGACAGGTGAGGGCGGGGGTGGCACCTGGGTGGGGGTGGGGCACGCCTGGGAGGGGGTGGGACACACCTGGGTGGGGGTGGGGCACACCTGGGAGGGGTTTGGGGGCATCTGGGAGGGTTTTGGGGCACACCTGGGAGGGTTTTGGGGCACACCTGGGAGGGGTTTGGGGCACACCTGGGCAGGGTTTGGGGCACACCTGGGCAAGGTTTGGGGAACACCTGGGAGGGGTTTGGGGGCATCTGGGAGGGATTTGGGGCACCTGGGTGGGGGTGGGGCACACCTGGGAGGGTTTGGGGGCATCTGGGAGGGATTTGGGGCACCTGGGTGGGGGTGGGGCACACCTGGGCAGGGGGTGGGGCACACCTGGGCAGGGGTTTGGGGAACACCTGGGAGGGGTTTGGGGGCATCTGGGAGGGATTTGGGGCACCTGGGTGGGGGTGGGGCACACCTGGGCAGGGTTTGGGGTACACCTGGGAGGGGTTTGGGGCACACCTGGGCAGGGGGTGGGGCACACCTGGGCAGGGGGTGGGGCACACCTGGGCAAGGTTTGGGGAACACCTGGGAGGGGTTCAGGGCACACCTGGGAAGGGTTTGGGGGCATCTGGGAGGGATTTGGGGCACCTGGGCAGGGTTTGGGGCACACCTGGGAGGGTTTTGGGGCACACCTGGGCAGGGTTTGGGCACACCTGGGCAGGGTTTGGGGCACACCTGGGCAGGGTTTGGGGGCACCTGGGAAGGGTTTGGGGCACACCTGGGAGGGGTTTGGGGCACACCTGGGAGGGGGTTGGGGCACCTGGGCGGGGTTTGGGGCACACCTGAGCAGGGTTTGGGGCACAGCTGGGAGGGGTTTGGGGCACACCTGGGAGGGGTTTGGGGCACAGCTGGGCAGGGTTTGGGGCACACCTGGGAGGGGTTTGGGGCACACCTGGGAGGGGTTTGGGCACACCTGGGCAGGGTTTGGGCACACCTGGGCAGGGTTTGGGCACACCTGGGCAGGGTTTGGGGCACACCTGGGCAGGGGGTGGGGGCACCTGGGAGGCGTTTGGGGCACACCTGGGCAGGGGGTGGGGCACACCTGGGAGGGGTTTGGGGCACCTGGCAGGGGTTTGGGGCACACCTGGGATGGGGTTTGGGGCACACCTGGGCAGGGTTTGGGGCACACCTGGGCGGGGTTTGGGGCACACCTGGGAGGGGTTTGGGGCACACCTGGGAGGGGTTTGGGGCACCTGGGAGGGGTTTGGGGCACACCTGGGAGGGGTTTGGGGCACCTGGGAGGGGTTTGGGGCACACCTGGGAGGGGTTTGGGGCACACCTGGGAGGAGTTTGGGGCACACCTGGGAGGGGTTTGGGGCACACCTGGGCAGGGTTTGGGCACACCTGGGAGGGGTTTGGGGCACACCTGGGCAGGGTTTGGGGCACACCTGGGCAGGGTTTGGGCACACCTGGGCGTGCCCCGGCACACCTGGGCAGGGTTTGGGGCACACCTGGGCAGGGTTTGGGGCACACCTGGGCAGGGTTTGGGCACACCTGGGCGTGCCCCTGGCACACCTGGGCAGGTGGGCACTCACCTGAGCGGGTGCTGCTGGCGCCGGGCGCGGAGTCGCAGTCGGAGTCGGTGAAGGCGCCGCGGTAGCGCTGCAGCAGCTCCTCCATGGGCAGCGCCCCTGCAACGGCAACGCCCGCTCACCTGGGGCACCTGCGGGCACACCTGGGCACCGCCGGCACACCTGGGGTACACCTACGGCTCATCTGGGGCACCTGCGGGCACCTGGACACTGCTGGCACACCTGGGGAACACCTGGGCACCGCCAGCACACCTGGGGCACACCTGGGGTACGCCTACGGCTCACCTGGGGCACCTGCGGGCACCTGGACACTGCTGGCACACCTGGGGAACACCTGGGCACCGCCAGCACACCTGGGGCACACCTGGGGTACGCCTACGGCTCACCTGGGGCACCTGCGGGCACCTGGACACTGCTGGCACACCTGGGGAACACCTGGGCACCGCCAGCACACCTGGGGCACACCTGGGGTACGCCTACGGCTCACCTGGGGCACCTGCGGGCACACCTGGGCACCGCCGGCTCACCTGGGGTACGCCTGGGGTACACCTACGGCTCACCTGGGGCACCTGCGGGCACACCTGGGCACCGCCAGCACACCTGGGGTACACCTGGGGTACACCTACAGCTCACCTGGGGCACCTGCGGGCACACCTGGGCACCACCGGCTCACCTGGGGTACACCTAGGGTACACCTATGGCTCACCTGGGGCACCTGCGGGCACACCTGGGCACCGCCGGCACACCTGGGGCACCTGCGGGCACACCTGGGGCACACCTACGGCTCACCTGGGGCACCTGCGGGCACACCTGGGCACCGCCAGCACACCTGGGGTACACCTGGGGTACACCTGGGGTACACCTACGGCTCACCTGGGGCACCTGCGGGCACACCTGGGCACTGCTGGCACACCTGGGGTACACCTACGGCTCACCTGAGGCACACCTGGGGCACACTTAGGGCACTGCGGGCACACCTAGGGGCACCTGACACACACCTGGGGGCACATGTGGGCACCTGGGGTATGCCTATGGCTCACCTGGGGCACCTGCGGGCACACCTGGGCACCACCGGCACACCTGGGGCACACCTGGGGCACACCTACGGCTCACCTGGGGCACCTGCGGGCACACCTGGGCACCGCCGGCACACCTGGGGCACACCTGGGGCACACCTACGGCTCACCTGGGGCACCTGCGGGCACCTGGGCACCGCCGGCACACCTGGGGCACACCTGGGGTACACCTATGGCTCACCTGGGGCACCTGCGGGCACCTGGGCACCGCCGGCACACCTGGGGCACACCTGGGGTACACCTACGGCTCACCTGGGGCGCCTGCGGGCACACCTGGGCACCGCTGGCACACCTGCGGCACACCTGGGGCACCTGGGCACCGCCGGCACACCTGGGGTGCACTTAACGGCTCACCTGGGGCACCTGCGGGCACACCTGGGTTACACCTACGGCTCACCTGGGGCACCTGCGGGCACCGCCGGCACACCTGGGGTACGCCTACGGCTCACCTGGGGCACACCTGGGGTACACCTGGGGTACACCTGGGGCACCTGGGCACCGCCGGCTCACCTGGGGCACACCTACGGCTCACCTGGGACACACGTGGGGCACACCTGGGCACCGCCGGCACACCTGGGGCACACCTACGGCTCACCTGGGGCACCTGCGGGCACCTGGGCACCGCCGGCACACCTGGGGTACACCTGGGGTACACCTGGGCACCGCCGGCACACCTGGGGTACACCTGGGGAACACCTACGGCTCACCTGGGGCACCTGCGGGCACCACCGGCACACCTGGGCACCTGCGGGCACACCTATGGCTCACCTGGGGCACACCTACGCTCACCTGGGGCACCTGCGGGCACCTGGGCACCGCTGGCACACCTGGGGCACACCTGGGGTACACCTGGGGTACACCTACGGCTCACCTGGGGCACCTGCGGGCACACCTGGGCACCGCTGGCACACCTGGGGCACACCTGGGGTACACCTGGGGTACACCTACGGCTCACCTGGGGCACCTGCGGGCACACCTGGGCACCGCCGGCACACCTGGGGCACACCTGGGGTACACCTACGGCTCACCTGGGGTGCCTGCGGGCACACCTGGGCACCACTGGCACACCTGCGGCACACCTGGGGCACCTGGGCACCGCCGGCACACCTGGGGTACGCCTACGGCTCACCTGGGGCACACCTGGGGCACACTTGGGGTACACCTGGGGTACACCTGGGGCACCTGGGCACCGCCGGCACACCTGGGGCACACCTACGGCTCACCTGGGGCACCTGCGGGCACCGCTGGCACACCTGGGCACCTGCGGGCACACCTATGGCTCACCTGGGGCACCTGCGGGCACACCTGGGCACCGCTGGCACACCTGGGTACACCTGGGGTACACCTGGGGCACCTGCGGGCACACCTGGGCACCACTGGTACACCTGGGTACACCTGGGGTACACCTGGGGCACGGCTACAGCTCACCTGGGGCACCTGCGGGCACACCTGGGCACCGCTGGCACACCTGGGGTACACCTGGGGCACACCTGGGGCACACCTATGGCACAGCTGGGGCACACCTACGGCTCACCTGGGCACCGCTGGCACACCTGGGGCAGCCAGGAGCATCTGGGGGCACCTGGGACACACCTGGGGTACCTGACACACACCTGGGGCAGCTGGCACACACCTGGGGGCACCTGGGCACACCTGGAGGCACCTTGGGGGCACCTGACACACACCTGGGCACACCTGGGCACACCTGGGGGCACCTGGGAGGCACCGGGGGGCACCTGAAACACACCTGGGGGCACCTGGGGGCACACCTGGGCACACCTGGGGGGCACCTGGGGGCACCTGAAACACACCTGGGCACACCTGGGCACACCTGGGGGCACCTGAGATACACCTGGGGGCACCTGGGGGCACACCTGGGCACACCTGGGGGCACCTGAAACACACCTGGGCACACCTGGGCACACCTGGGGGCACCTGAGATACACCTGGGGGCACCTGGGGGCACACCTGGGCACACCTGGGGGCACCTGAAACACACCTGGGCACACCTGGGCACACCTGAAACACACCTGGGGGCACCTGGGGGCACCTGGGGGGCACCTGGGCACACCTGGGCACACCTGGGCTGTGGGTCCCGAGGCCTTTTTGGGGCAGTTTTGGGGTATTTAGGATAATTTGGAGGTGATTTTGGGGGGTTTGGGGTGATTTTGGGGGATTTTGGGTCATTTTGGGGCATTTTGGAGTGATTTTGGGGATAGTTTGGGGTATTTTGGGGTAGTTTGGGAGTTTTTGGGCATTTTGGGTGGGTTTGGGGATTTTGAGGCGATTTTGGGGTGGTTTAGGGTAATTTTGGGATGATTTTGGGGCATTTGGGGTGATTTTGGGGGGATTTTGGGGCATTTTGAGGTGATTTTGGGGTGTTTGGGGTGATTTTGTGGTGACTGTGGTATTTTGGGATGGTTTGGGGTGATTTTGGGTGGTTTTAGGGTGATTTTGGGGTATTTAGGATAATTTGGAGATGATTTTGGGGGGTTTGGGATGATTTTGGGTTATTTGGGGGGATTTTGGAGGGAATTTTGGGGCATTTTGAGGTGATTTTAGGGTGGTTTTGGGGTGATTTGGGGCTATTTTACAGCGTTTGGGGCGAGTTTGGGGTGGTTTTGGGGTATTTTGGGGTATTTAGGATAATTTGGAGGTGATTTTGGGGGGTTTGGGGTGATTTTGGGGGGATTTTGGGGCATTTTGAGGTGATTTAAGGTGGTTTTGGGGTGATTTTGTGGTGACTGTGGTATTTTGGGATGATTTTGGGGGATTTTGGGGGTTTTTCGGCATTTTGGGTGGGTTTGGGGATTTTGAGGCGATTTTGGGGTGGTTTAGGGAGATTTGGGATGATTTTGTGGCATTTTGGGGTGATTTTGTGGCATTTTGGGGTGATTTTGGGTGGTTTTAGGGTGATTTTGGGCTATTTTGGGGTATTTAGGATAATTTGGAGATGATTTTGGGGGGTTTGGGATGATTTTGGGTTATTTGGGGGGATTTTGGAGGGAATTTTGGGGCATTTTGAGGTGATTTTAGGGTGGTTTTGGGGTGATTCTGGGCTATTTTACAGCGTTTGGGGCGAGTTTGGGGTGGTTTTGGGCCATTTTGGGGTATTTAGGATAATTTGGAGGTGATTTTGGGGTGTTTGGGATGACTTTGGGTTATTTGGGGGGATTTTGGGGCATTTTGAGGAGATTTTGGGGTGATTTGGGGCTATTTTACAGCGTTTGGGGTGTTTTTGGGGTATTTTGGGGTATTTAGGATAATTTGGAGGTGATTTTGGGGGGTTTGGGGTGATTTTGGGGGGATTTTGGGGCATTTTGAGGTGATTTAAGGTGGTTTTGGGGTGATTTTGTGGTGACTCTGTGGTATTTTGGGATGGTTTGGGGTGATTTTGGGGGTTTTTTCGGCATTTTGGGTGGGTTTGGGGATTTTGAGGCGATTTTGGGGTGGTTTAGGGAGATTTGGGATGATTTTGTGGCATTTTGGGGTGATTTTGTGGCATTTTGGGGTGATTTTGGGTGGTTTTAGGGTGATTTTGGGGTGGTTTTGGGGTATTTAGGATAATTTGGAGGTGATTTTGGGGTGTTTGGGATGATTTTGGGTTATTTGGGGGGATTGTGGGGGATTTTGGGGCATTTTGAGGAGATTTTGGGGTGTTTGGGGCGGTTTTGGGCTATTTTACAGCGTTTGGGGCGAGTTTGGGGTGGTTTTGGGCCATTTTGGGGTATTTAGGATAATTTGGAGGTGATCTTGGGGTGGTTTAGGGAGATTTTGGGAGGATTTTGGGTTATTTGGGTTGATTTTGGGGTGATTTTAGGGTGATTTTGGGGCATTTCGAGGGATTTTGGGGTGTTTGGGGTGGTTTTAGGGTATTTTTGGATGGTTTTGGGGGTGGTTTTGGGGTATTTTTGGGGTGTTTTCGGCATTTTGGGTGGGTTTGGGGATTTTGAGGCGATTTTGGGGTGGTTTAGGGAGATTTTGTGATGATTTTGGGTTATTTGGGTTGATTTTGTGGGGATTTTGGGGCATTTTGAGTTGAATTCGGTGGTTTTGGGGTGATTTTGGGGCATTTTGAGGTGATTATGGGGTGGTTTTAGGGTGATTTCGGGGTGGTTTTGGGGTATTTAGGATAATTTGGAGGTGATTTTGGGGGGGTTGTGACGATTTTGGGTTATTTGGGGGGATTTTGGGGTGATTTTGGGGCATTTTGAGGTGATTTTGGGGTGGTTTTAGGGTGGTTTTGGGGTGGTTTTGGGGTATTTAGGATAATTTGGAGGTGATTTTGGGGTGTTTGTGATGACTTTGGGTTATTTGGGGGGATTTTGGGGCATTTTGAGGAGATTTTGGGGTGTTTGGGGTGATTTTGGGCTATTTTACAGCGTTTGGGGCGAGTTTGGGGTGGTTTTGGGCGATTTTGGGGTGGTTTAGGGAGATTTTGTGATGATTTTGGGTTATTTGGGTTGATTTTGTGGGGATTTTGGGGCATTTTGAGTTGAATTCGGTGGTTTTGGGGTGGCTCTGGTATTTTGGGGCGGTTTTGCGGTGATTTTGGGGCATTTTGAGGTGATTTTGCGTGGTTTTAGGGTGATTTTGGGGTGGTTTTGGGGTATTTAGGATAATTTGGAGGTGATTTTGGGGGGGTTGTGATGACTTTGGGTTATTTGGGGGGATTTTGGGGGATTTTGGGGCATTTTGAGGAGATTTTGGGGTGTTTGGGGCGGTTTTGGGCTATTTTACAGCGTTTGGGGCGAGTTTGGGGTGGTTTTGGGCGATTTTGGGGTGGTTTAGGGAGATTTTGGGGTGATTTTGGGTTATTTGGGTTGATTTTGGGGCATTTTGAGTTGAATTTGGTTGGTTTTGGGGTGGTTTTGGGGCCATTTTGGGCTGGTTTTGGGGTATTTTGGGGTGGTTTCGGTGTTTTTTGGAATTTTTGCGCGAGTTTGGGGATTTTGAGGCGATTTTGGGGTGTTTTAGGGTAATTTTGGGATGATTTGGGTTGTTTGGGTTGATTTTGGGGCATTTTGAGAAGATTTTGGAAGGTTTTGGGGTGATTTTGGGGTCGCTCTGCTATTTTGGGGTGGTTTTGGGGTATTTGGGTTGGTTTTGGGGCGATTTTGGGGCATTTTGAGGAGATTTTGGGGTGTTTGGGGTGATTTTGGGCTATTTTACAGCGTTTGAGGTGAGTTTGGGGTGGTTTTGGGCCATTTTGGGGTATTTAGGATAATTTGGAGGTGATTTTGGGGTGGTTTAGGGAGATTTTGGGAGGATTTTGGGTTATTTGGGTTGATTTTGGGGCATTTTGAGGGATTTTGGGGTGTTTGGGGTGGTTTTAGGGTATTTTTGGATGGTTTTGGGGGTGGTTTTGGGGTAGTTTGGGGTAGTTTGTTAGTTTTTTGGCATTTTGGGTGGGTTTGGGACATTTTGAGGCGATTTTGGGGCATTTTGAGGTGATTTTGGGGTGTTTGGGGTGATTTTGGGGGGATTTTGGGGCATTTTGAGGTGATTTTGGGTGGTTTTAGGGTGATTTTGGGCTATTTTGGGGTATTTAGGATAATTTGGAGGTGATTTTGGGGGGTTTGGGATGATTTTGGGTTATTTGGGGGGATTTTGGAGGGAATTTTGGGGCATTTTGAGGTGATTTTAGGGTGGTTTTGGGGTGATTTGGGGCTATTTTACAGCGTTTGGGGCGAGTTTGGGGTGGTTTTGGGCCATTTTGGGGTATTTAGGATAATTTGGAGGTGATTTTGGGGTGGTTTTGGGCGATTTTGGGAGGATTTTGGGTTATTTGGGTTGATTTTGGGGCATTTTGAGGTGATTTTGGGGTGTTTGGGGTGGTTTTAGGGTATTTTTGGATGGTTTTGGGGGTGGTTTTGGGGTATTTTTGGAGTTTTTCGGCATTTTGGGTGGGTTTGGGGATTTTGAGGCGATTTTGGGGTGGTTTAGGGAGATTTTGTGATGATTTTGGGTTATTTGGGTTGATTTTGTGGGGATTTTGGGGCATTTTGAGTTGAATTCGGTGGTTTTGGGGTGGCTCTGGTATTTTGGGGCGGTTTTGCGGTGATTTTGGGGCATTTTGAGGTGATTTTGGGTGGTTTTAGGGTGATTTTGGGGTGGTTTTGGGGTATTTAGGATAATTTGGAGGTGATTTTGGGGGGGTTGTGATGACTTTGGGTTATTTGGGGGGATTTTGGGGGATTTTGGGGCATTTTGAGGAGATTTTGGGGTGTTTGGGGCGGTTTTGGGCTATTTTACAGCGTTTGGGGCGAGTTTGGGGTGGTTTTGGGCGATTTTGGGGTGGTTTAGGGAGATTTTGGGGTGATTTTGGGTTATTTGGGTTGATTTTGGGGCATTTTGAGTTGAATTTGGTTGGTTTTGGGGTGGTTTTGGGGCCATTTTGGGCTGGTTTTGGGGTATTTTGGGGTGGTTTCGGTGTTTTTTGGAATTTTTGCGCGAGTTTGGGGATTTTGAGGCGATTTTGGGGTGTTTTAGGGTAATTTTGGGATGATTTGGGTTGTTTGGGTTGATTTTGGGGCATTTTGAGAAGATTTTGGAAGGTTTTGGGGTGATTTTGGGGTGGCTCTGCTATTTTGGGGTGGTTTTGGGGTATTTGGGTTGGTTTTGGGGCGATTTTGGGGCATTTTGAGGAGATTTTGGGGTGTTTGGGGTGATTTTGGGCTATTTTACAGCGTTTGAGGCGAGTTTGGGGTGGTTTTGGGGTATTTTGGGGTATTTAGGAGAATTTGGAGGTGATTTTGGGGGGTTTGGGATGATTTTGAGTTATTTGAGGTGATTTGGGGGGGATTTTGGGGCATTTTGAGGTGATTTTGGGGTGTTTGGGGTGATTTTGGGGTGTTTTAGGGTGGTTTTGGGGTATTTTGGGTGATTTTGGGGTGGTTTTGGGTGATTTTGGGGTGGTTTTGGGTGATTTTGAGGTATTTAGGATGATTTTGAGGCGATTTAGGGGTGGTTTAGGGTGGTTTTGGGGTGTTTGGGATGATTTGGAGATAATTTTGGGGCGATTTTGGGGTGTTTTGGGGTGATTTTGGGGTGTTTCAGGTGCCTCACCCTCCCTGGCGAGGTCGTCGAGCTCCTGCTGGTGGTTTTGGGGTATTTTGGGTGATTTTGGGGTGGTTTTGGGTGATTTTGGGGTGTTTCAGGGGTATTTAGGATGATTAAGAGGTGATTTTGGGGCGATTTTGGGGTGTTTGGGCTGTTTTGGAGTGGTTTTGGGGTATTTAGGATGGTTTGGAGGTGATTCTGGCATTTTGGAATGGTTTTGGGTTATTTGGGGTGGTTTGGGGGTGATTTTGGGGCATTTTGAGGTGATTTTAGGGTGTTTGGGGTGATTTTGGGCTATTTTACAGGGTTTGGGGTGTTTTAGGGTGGTTTTGGGGTATTTGGGGTGGTTTTGGGTAATTTTGGGGTGTTTTAGGGTGGTTTTGAGGAAATTAGGATGATTTGGAGGTGATTTTGGGGTGTTTTAGGGTGATTTGGGGTGTTTCAGGTGCCTCACCCTCCCTGGCGAGGTCATCAAGCTCCTGCTGGTGGTTTTGGGGTATTTTGGGGTGTTTTTGGGGTGATTTTGGGGTGGTTTTGGGGTGTTTCAGGTGCCTCACCCTCCCTGGCGAGGTCATCAAGCTCCTGCTGGTGGTTTTGGGGTATTTTGGGGTGTTTTTGGGGTGATTTTGGGGTGGTTTTGGGGTGTTTCAGGTGCCTCACCCTCCCTGGCGAGGTCATCAAGCTCCGGCTGGTGGTTTTGGGGTATTTTGGGGTGTTTTTGGGGTGATTTTGGGGTGGTTTTGGGGTGTTTCAGGTGCCTCACCCTCCCTGGCGAGGTCATCAAGCTCCTGCTGGTGGCTTTGGGGTATTTTGGGGTGGTTTTGGGATGTTTTGAGGTATTTGGGATGATTTGGAGGTGATTTTGGGGTGTTTGTGATGATTTTGGGTTATTTGGGGGGATTTTGGGGGATCTGGAGGTGATTTTGGGGTGTTTGGGGTGATTTTGGGCTATTTTACAGCGTTTGGGGCGAGTTTGGGGTGGTTTTGGGGTATTTTGGGGTAGTTTGGGAGTTTTTCAGCATTTTGGGTGGGTTTGGGGATTTTGAGGCGATTTTGGGGTGGTTTAGGGAGATTTGGGATGATTTTTGGGAATTATTTGGGGTGATTTGGGGGCATTTTGAGTTGAATTTGGGTGGTTTTGGGGTGAGTTTGGGGTGGCTCTGGTGTTTGGGGTGTTTTGGGGGGTATTTTTGGGGTATTTTGGGGGTTTTGGGGTATTTTGGGGTGTTTCAGGTGCCTCACTCTCCCTGACGAGGTCGTTGAACTCCTGCTGGTGGTTTTGGGGTATTTTGGGTGATTTTGAGTGTTTTTCAGCATTTTGGGTGGGTTTGGGGATTTTGAGGCGATTTTGGGGTGGTTTAGGGAGATTTGGAAGGATTTGGGGTTATTTGGGTTGATTTTGGGGCATTTTGGGGTGATTTTTGGGCTATTTTACAGGGTTTGGGGCAAGTTTTTGGGTGGTTTTGGGGGATTTAGGATGATTTTGAGGTGTTTGGGATCATTTGGAGGTGATTTTGGGGTGTTTCAGGTGCCTCACCCTCCCTGGCGAGGTCGTCGAGCTCCTGCTGGTGGCTTTGGGGTATTTTGGGTGATTCTGGGGTGGTTTTGGGGTGATTTTGTGGTGTTTTAGGGGTATTTAGGATGATTTGGAGGTGATTTTGGGGTGTTTTGGGGTGGTTTTGGGGTGTTTGGGGTGGTTTTGGGTAATTTTGGGGTGGTTTTGGGGTGTTTTAGGGGTATTTTAGGGTGATTTGGAGGTGATTTTGGGGTGTTTTGGGGTGATTTGGGGTGTTTGGGGTGCCTCACCCTCCCTGGCGAGGTCATCAAGCTCCTGCTGGTGGCTTTGGGGTATTTTGGGGTGGTTTTGGGATGTTTTAGGGGTATTTGGGATGATTTGGAGGTGATTTTGGGGTGTTTTAGGGTGATTTTGGGGTGTTTTGGGGTGATTTGGGGTGTTTCAGGTGCCTCACCCTCCCTGGCGAGGTCATCGAGCTCCTGCTGGTGGCTTTGGGGTATTTTGGGTGATTGTGGGGTGATTTTGGGGTGGTTTTGTGGTGTTTTAGGGGTATTTAGGATGATTTGGAGGTGATTTTGGGGTGTTTTAGGGTGGTTTTGGGGTGTTTGGGGTGGTTTTGGATGATTTTGGGGTGGTTTTGGGATGTTTTAGGGGTATTTGGGATGATTTGGAGGTGATTTTGGGGTGTTTTAGGGTGATTTGGGGTGTTTGGGGTGCCTCACCCTCCCTGGCGAGGTCATCGAGCTCCTGCTGGTGGTTTTGGGATATTTTGGGTGATTTTGGGGTGGTTTGGGGTGTTTTAAGATAATTAGGATGATTTGGAGGTGTTTTTGGGGTGATTTTGGGGTGGTTTTGGGGTGTTTCAGGTGCCTCACCCTCCCTGGCGAGGTCATCGAGCTCCTGCTGGTGGTTTTGGGGTATTTTGGGGTGGTTTTGGGATGTTTTAGAGGTATTTGGGATGATTTGGAGGTGATTTGGGGGTGTTTTGGGGTGATTTTGGGGTGTTTTGGGGTGATTTGGGGTGTTTCAGGTGCCTCACCCTCCCTGGCGAGGTCATCGAGCTCCTGCTGGTGGCTTTGGGGTATTTTGGGTGATTTTGGGGTGGTTTTGAGCTATTTGGAGGTGATTTTGGGGTGTTTTGGGGTGATTTGGGGTGTTTCAGGTGCCTCACCCTCCCTGGCGAGGTCATCGAGCTCCTGCTGGTGGCTTTGGGGTATTTTGGGTGATTTTGGGGTGGTTTTGAGCTATTTGGAGGTGATTTTGGGGTGTTTTGGGGTGATTTGGGGTGTTTCAGGTGCCTCACCCTCCCTGGCGAGGTCGTCGAGCTCCTGCTGGTGATCGACGTCGCCCTCGAGGCGCTCCTGGGCCTCGATCGTGTCCTCCTCGTCCTCACCTGCCGGGGACAGCGTCACCAAACGGCCCCAAACCGCCCCAAAATGGCTCCAAAAGGCCCCGAAATGGCCCCAAACGGCCCCAAAATGGCCCCAAACGGCCCCAAAATGACCCAAAACAGCCCCAAAATGGCCCCAAACAGCCCCAAAATGACCCAAACCAGCCCCAAAATGGCCCCAAACGATCCCAGAACGTCCCAAAATGTCCCCAAATAACCCCAAATATCCCAAAATGGCCCCAAAATAATCCCAGAATGTCCCCAAATGGCCCCAGAAAGCCCCTAAATGGTCCCAAACGGCCCCAAAATAACCCCAAAATGGCCCCAAACGATCCCAGAATGTCCCAAAATGTCCCCAAACGGCCCCAAAATGTCACAAATTGACCTCAGACACCCCCAAAATGTCCCCAAATGTCCCAAAACGGCCCCAAAATGGCCCCAAAATAACCTCAAAAGGGCCCCAAAATGTCCCCAAACGGTCCCAGAATGTCCCAAAACGACCCCAAATAACCTCAAACAATCCCAAAATGTCACAAATTGACCTCAGACACCCCCAAAAGGGCCCCAAATGTCCCCAAACAGCCCCAAAATGGTCCCAAATAACCCCAAAATGGCCCCCAATGATCCCAGAATGTCCCAAAATGACTCCAGACAGCCCCAAAATGTCCCCAAATAACCCCAAATACCCCAAAATGGCCCCAAAATAATCCCAGAATGTCCCCAAATGGCCCCAGAAAGCTCCTAAATGGTCCCAAACGGCCCCAAAATAACCCCAAAATGGCCCCAAACGATCCCAGAATGTCCCCAAATGTCCCCAAACAGCCCCAAAATGTCACAAATTGACCCCAGACACCCCCAAAATGCCCCCAAATGTCCCCAAAATGGCCCCAAACAGCCCCAAAATGGCCCCAAATAACCCGAAACAATCCCAAAATGTCACAAATTGACCTCAGACACCCCCAAAATGGCCCCAAATGTCCCCAAAATGGCCCCAAACAGCCCCAAAATGGTCCCAAATACCCCAAAATGTCCCCAAACGATCCCAGAATGTCCCAAAACGACCCCAAATAACCCCAAACAATCCCAAAATGTCACAAATTGACCTCAGACACCCCAAAACAGCCCCAGAATGGCCCCAAACAGACCCAAAATGGCCCCAAACGATCCCAGAACGTCCCAAAATGACCCCAGACAGCCCCAAAATGTCCCCAAATAACCCCAAATACCCCAAAATGGCCCCAAAATAATCCCAGAATGTCCCCAAATGGCCCCAGAAAGCTCCTAAATGGTCCCAAACGGCCCCAAAATAACCCCAAAATGGCCCCAAACAATCCCAGAATGTCCCCAAATGTCCCCAAACAGCCCCAAAATGTCACAAATTGACCCCAGACAGCCCCAAAATGTCCCAAAATGGCCCCAAACAGCCCCAAAATGGTCCCAAATGGCCCCAAAATGTCCCCAAACGATCCCAGAATGTCCCAAAATGGCCCCAAATAACCTCAAAATGGCCCCAAAAGTCCCCAAAACGTCCCCAAACAGCCCCAAAATGTCACAAATTGACCCCAGACAACCACAAAATGGCCCAAAACGGCCTCAAAATGGCCCCAAACAGCCCCAAAATGACCCCAAATAACCCCAAATACCCCAAAATGGCCCCAAATAATCCCAGAATGTCCCCAAATGGCCCCAGAAAGCCCCTAAATGGTCCCAAACGGCCCAAAATAACCCCAAAATGGCCCCAAACGATCCCAGAATGTCCCAAAAATGTCCCCAAACGGCCCCAAAATGTCACAAATTGACCTCAGACACCCCCAAAATGTCCCCAAATGTCCCAAAACGGCCCCAAAATGGCCCCAAAATAACCTCAAAAGGGCCCCAAAATGTCCCCAAACGGTCCCAGAATGTCCCAAAACGACCCCAAATAACCTCAAACAATCCCAAAATGTCACAAATTGACCTCAGACACCCCCAAAATGGCCCCAAATGTCCCCAAACAGCCCCAAAATGGTCCCAAATAACCCCAAAATGGCCCCCAATGATCCCAGAATGTCCCAAAATGACTCCAGACAGCCCCAAAATGTCCCCAAATAACCCCAAATACCCCAAAATGGCCCCAAAATAATCCCAGAATGTCCCCAAATGGCCCCAGAAAGCTCCTAAATGGTCCCAAACGGCCCCAAAATAACCCCAAAATGGCCCCAAACGATCCCAGAATGTCCCCAAATGTCCCCAAACAGCCCCAAAATGTCACAAATTGACCCCAGACAGCCCCAAAATGTCCCCAAATGGCCCCAAACAGCCCCAAAATGGTCCCAAATGGCCCCAAAATGTCCCCAAACGATCCCAGAATGTCCCAAAATGGCCCCAAATAACCTCAAAATGGCCCCAAAAGTCCCAAAAACGTCCCCAAAACAGCCCCAAAATGTCACAAATTGACCCCAGACAGCCCCAAAATGGCCCCAAATAACCCCAAAATGGCCCCCCAACGATCCCAGAACGTCCCAAAATGGCCCCAAACAGCCCCAAAATGACCCCAAATAACCCCAAAATGACCCCAAATAACCCCAAAATGACCCCAAACCCAAATGGCCCCAAAATGGCCCCAAATGTCCCCAAACAGCCCCAAAATGTCCCAAAATGTCCCCAAAATGGCCCCAAACGGCCCCAAAATGGCCCCAAATAACCCCAAAATGGGTTTAAACCCCTCAAAATCAGGTTAAAAAACCCCAAAAATTGGGTGAAAACCCCCAAAAATTGGGAAAAACCCCCTCAAAAATGGGTAAAAACCCCAGAATTGGGTGAAAAACCCCAAAATTGGGTTAAAACCCCCCCAAAATTGGATAAAAAACCCTCAAAAATTGGGCAAAATCCCTCAGAATTGGGTACAAACCCCCAGAAATGGGTGAAAAACCCCAAAATTGAGTGAAAAACCCCCAAAAATTGGGTAAAAACCCCCCAGAAATTGGATAAAAAACCCCAAAAATTGGGTAAAAAAACCCCAAAATTGGGTAAAAAAACCCAAAAATTGGGCTAAAAACTTCCAAAATTGGATAAAACCCCCCCAAAAATTGGGTGAAAACCCCCAGAATTGAGTAAAAAAACCCCCAAAATCAGATAAAAAATCCCCAAAATTGGGTTAAAAACTTCCAAAATTGGATAAAAA
Source organism: Cyanocitta stelleri (assembly GCA_026167965.1). Classification (NCBI taxonomy): domain Eukaryota; kingdom Metazoa; phylum Chordata; class Aves; order Passeriformes; family Corvidae; genus Cyanocitta; species Cyanocitta stelleri. Next base: position 123,465 of record JANXIP010000231.1, read on the forward strand.
CCCCCAAAAATTGGGTGAAAACCCCCAAAATTGGGTACAAACCCCCCCAAAATGGGGTGAAAACCCCCAAAAATTGGATAAAAAACCCCAAAAACTGGGTTAAAACCCCCCAAAATTGGATAAAAACCCCCCAAAATTGGGTGAAAACCCCAGAATTGGGTAAAAAACCCCCAAAAAACTGGATACAAACCCCCCAAAATTGGGTGAAAACTCCCCAGAATATGGTGTTAAAACCCCCGAAAATTGGGTGAAAACCCCCAAAAATTGGGTAAAAAAACCCCAAAATTGGATAAAAACCCCCAAAATTGGGTGGAAAACTCCCAGAAATTGGGTTAAAAACCCCCAAAATTGGATAAAAACCCCAAAATTGGATAAAAACCCCCAAAAATTGGGAAAAAAAAAACCCCAAAATTGGATAAAAACCCCCAAAATTGGATAAAAACCCCCAAAAATTGGGTAAAAAAAACCCCAAAATTGGATAAAAAACCCCCCAAAATTGGATAAACCCCCCCAAAAATTGGGTAAAAAAACCCCAAATTGGATAAAAAACCCCCCGAAATTGGGTGAAAACTCCCCAGAATTGGGTAAAAAACCCCCCAAAATTGGATAAAAACCCCCCAAAATTGGGTGAAAACTCCCAGAATTGGGTAAAAAACCCCCAAAATTGGATAAAAACCCCCCAAAACTGGGTGAAAACTCCAGAATTGGGTAAAAAACCCCAAAATTGGATAAAAACCCCCCAAAATTGGATAAAACCCCCCAAAATTGGATAAAACCCCCCAAAAATTGGGTAAAAAACCCCAAAATTGGATAAAAACCCCCCAAAATTTGGGTGAAAACTCCCCAGAATTGGGTAAAAACCCCCCAAAATTGGATAAAACCCCCCAGAAATTGGGTAAAAAAACCCCCAAAAATTGGATAAAAACCCCCCAAAATTGAGTGAAAACCCCAGAATTGGGTAAAAAAACCCCCAAACTGGATAAAAACCCCAGAAATTGGGCAAAAAAACCCCAAAATTGGGTAAAAACTCCCAGAATTGGGTAAAAAAAACCCCAAAATTGGATAAAAACCCCCCAAAATTGGGTAAAAACTCCCAGAATTGGGTAAAAAAACCCCCAAAATTGGATAAAAACCCCCCAAAATTGGGTAAAAAACCCCCAAAATTGGGTGAAAACCCCCAAAATTGGGTGAAAACTCCCAGAATTGGGTAAAAAAAACCCCAAAATTGGATAAAACCCCCAGAAATTGGGTAAAAAAACCCCCAAAATTGGATAAAAACCCCCCAAAATTGGGTGAAAACTCCCAGAATTGGGTAAAAAAAACCCCAAAACTGGATAAAAACCCCCAGAAATTGGGCAAAAAAAACCCCAAAAATTGGGTAAAAAACTCCAGAATTGGGTAAAAAAAACCCCAAAATTGGATAAAAACCCCCCAAAATTGGGTAAAAAAACCCCAAAATTGGGTGAAAACCCCAAAATTGGGTGAAAACTCCCAGAATTGGGTAAAAAAAACCCCAAAATTGGATAAAACCCCCCAGAAATTGGGTAAAAAACCCCCAAAATTGGATAAAAACCCCCCAAAATTGGGTGAAAACTCCCAGAATTGGGTAAAAAAAACCCCAAAACTGGATAAAAACCCCCAGAAATTGGGCAAAAAAACCCCAAAATTGGGTAAAAACTCCCAGAATTGGGTAAAAAAAACCCCAAAATTGGATAAAAACCCCCCAAAATTGGGTAAAAACTCCCAGAATTGGGTAAAAAACCCCCAAAATTGGATAAAAAACCCCCAAAATTGGGTAAAAAAACCCCAGAAATTGGGTAAAAAAACCCCAAAAATTGGGTGAAAACCCCCAGAAATTGGGTGAAAACCCCCAAAAATCGGATAAAAAAACCCCCCAAAAATCGGATAAAAAAACCCCAAAAATGGGATAAACCCCCCCAAAACGAGGTGCCCCCCCCCCAGCCCCTCCCCCCCTCACCCTCCTCCTCCTCGGCCTCGAACTCTTCGTCCTCCTCGCGGGGGCCCCAGGGTGGGGGAGGGGCCCGGTCCCGCTCCCTCCTCAGCACCTGGGGGGGGGGAGGGGCGGCGTGAGGGGGGTGGGGGAGGGGCCCGGGGGGGGCCCCAGGGTGGGGGAGGGGCGGGGGAGGGGCGGTACCTGCGGGGGGAGGGAGCCCAGGAGGTCCCCGAGGGGGCGGGGGGGGGCCCTCGGCGGAGGCTGCGGGGGGGGGAGGGGAAAGGGGGGGGGTCAGGGTCACCTGGGCGACCAAAGGGGGCACCTGGGCGACCAATAGGGGGCGCCTGGGGTAACCAATAGGGGAGCCTGGGCAACCAAAGGGGGCACCTGGGCGACCAAAGGGGGCACCTGGGCGACCAACAGAGGACCCTGAACTACCAAAAGTGGCACCTGGGCAACCAAAGGGGGCACCTGGGCGACCAAAAGTGGCAGCTGGGCAACCAAATGTGGCGCCTGGGGAACCAAAGGTGAGGCCCAAACACCCCCAGATGGCCCCTGAGCCCCTCCCACCCCCGCAGGTGCCACCTAAAACCCCCCAGGTGGCCCCAGACACCCTCAGGTAGCCCCCAAACACCCCCAGGTAGCACCTAAACCCTTCCCAGACCCCCCAGGTGACCCCCAAACACCCCCAGGTGGCCCCAAACACCCCCAGGTGGCCCCCAAACACCCCCAGGTGCCACCTGAACACCCCCAGGTGGCCCCCAAGCACCCCCAGGTGGCCCCAAACACCCCCAGGTGGCCCCTGAGCCCCTCCACCCCCGCAGGTGCCACCTAAACCCCCCAGGTGGCCCCCAGACACCCCCAGGTGCCCCCCAAACACCCCCAGGTGGCCCCCAAACACCCCCAGGTGGCCCCTGAACCCCTCCCAGCCCCCCAGGTGCCACCTAACACCCCCAGGTGCCACCTAAAGCCCCCAAGTGACCCCCAAACACCCCCAGGTGGCCCCCAAACTCCCCCAGATGCCAACTAGACCCCCCCCCAGACCCCCCAGGTGACCCCCAAACACCCTCAGGTGCCCCCCAAACACCCCCAGGTGCCCCCCAAACCCCCCCCATATGCCCCCCAAACCCCCCCAGGTGCCACCTAAACCCCTCCCAGATCCCCCAGGTGCCTCCCAGGTGCCACCTAAACCCCCCCCAAGGTGACCCCTAAACACCCCCAGGTGGCCCCCAAACACCCCCAGGTGCCACCTAAACCTCCCAGATGCCACCTAAACCCCTCCCAGCCCCCCAGGTGGCCCCCAAAACACCCCCAGGAGCACCTAAACCCCCCCCAGGTGGCCCCCAAACACCCCCAGGTGGCCCCCAAACACCCCCAGGTGCCCCCTGAGCCCCTCCCAGACCCCCCAAGTGACCCCCAAACACCCCCAGGTGCCCCCAAACACCCCCAGGTAGCCCCCAAACACCCCCAGGTGGCCCCCAAACACCCCCTGGTAGCCCCCAAACACCCCCAGGTGGCCCCCAAACACCCCCAGGTGGCCCTCAAACACCCCCAGGTGCCACCTAAACCTCCCAGATGCCACCTAAACCCCTCCCAGACCCCCCAGGTGGCCCCCAAACACCCCCAGATGCCCCCAAACAACCCCAGATGCCCCCCAAACACCCCCAGGTGGCCCCCAAACACCCCCAGGTGGCCCCCAAACACCCCCAGGTGCCACCTAAACCCCTCCCAGCCCCCCAGGTGGCCCCCAAACACCCCAGGTGCCACCTAAACCCCTCAGGTGGCCCTCAAACACCCCCAGGTGCCACCTGAACCCCTCCCAGACCCCCCAGGTGGCCCCCAAACACCCCCAGGTGCCCCCAAACACCCCCAGGTGCCACCTAAAACCCCTCAGGTGGCCCTCAAACACCCCCAGGTGCCGCCTGAACCCCTCCCAGACCCCCCAGGTGGCCCCCAAACACCCCCAGGTGCCCCCAAACACCCCCAGATGACCCCCAAACACCCCAGGTGGCCCCCAAACACCCCCAGGTGACCCCCAAACACCCCCAGGTGGCCCCCAAACACCCCCAGGTGACCCCCAAACACCCCCAGGTGGCCCCCAAACACCCCCAGGTGACCCCCAAACACCCCCAGGAGGCCCCCAAACACCCCCAGGTGACCCCCAAACACCCCAGGTGCCCCCAAACACCCCCAGGTAGCCCCCAAAACACCCCCAGGTGACCCCCAAACACCCCAGGTGCCCCCAAACACCCCAGGTGGCCCCAAACACCCCCAGGTGGCCCCCAAACACCCCCAGATTGCCCCCCAAACACCCCCCAGGTAGCCCCCAAACACCCCCAGGTGGCCCCCAAACACCCCCAGGTGCCACCTAAACCCCTCAGGTGGCCCTCAAACACCCCCAGGTGCCACCTGAACCCCTCCCAGACCCCCCAGGTGCCCCCAAACACCCCCAGATGCCCCCAAACACCCCCAGGTAGCCCCCAAACACCCCCAGGTGCCCCCCAAACACCCCCAGGTAGCCCCCAAACACCCCCAGGTAGCCCCCACTCCCTCCCAGACCCCCCAAACCCCCCCCAAACCCCCCCTTACCCCCTCCCCCCTCCCCCAAGCGCAGTGGGGCTCACCTGGGCGGGCGGCGGTGGCCGTGCCGGTGCCGTGCCGGTGGCCGTGCTGGTGGCCACGGCGGTGGCCACGCGGGGGGCGTTGAGGCTGCGGCTCAGCAGGTCCGAGTAGCGCTCGGTCTGGCCCACGATGAAGTCGAGCTGCAGGTCCAGAGCCTTCTTGCGCTTCTCCTCCAGCCGCGACTGCTGCTTGAACTGCACCACCTGCGGGGAACTGGGGGTACTGGGGGAACTGGGGGGCACTGGGGGGGTACTGGGAGGGACTGGGAGGGACTGGGGGCACTCTGCTTGAACTGCACCACCTGCGGGGAACTGGGGGTACTGGGGGCACTGGGGGGCACTGGGAGGGACTGGGGGCACTGGGAGGGGCACTGGGGGGGTACTGGGGGCACTCTGCTTGAACTGCACCACCTGCGGGGAACTGGGGGTACTGGGGGCACTGGGAGGGCACTGGGGGGCACTGGGGGTACTGGGAGGGGCACTGGGGGGCACTGGGAGGGGTTTGGGGGGCACTGGGAGGCACTGCGAGGGGTTTGGGGGGCACTGGGGGGCACTGGGGGTACTGGGAGGGGCACTGGGGGCACTCTGCTTGAACTGCACCACCTGTGGGGGGAACTGGGGGTACTGGGGGCACTGGGAGGGACTGGGGGCACTGGAGGGGTACTGGGGGCACTGGGAGGGGCACTGGGGGGGTACTGGGGGGCACTCTGCTTGAACTGCACCACCTGCGGGGAACTGGGGGGTACTGGGGGCACTGGGAGGGCACTGGGGGGCACTGGGGGTACTGGGAGGGGCACTGGGGGGCACTGGGAGGGGTTTGGGGGGCACTGGGAGGCACTGCGAGGGGTTTGGGGGGCACTGGGGGGCACTGGGGGGTACTGGGAGGGGCACTGGGGGCACTCTGCTTGAACTGCACCACCTGCGGGGGGGGAACTGGGGGTACTGGGGGCACTGGGAGGGCACTGGGGGGCACTGGGGGTACTGGGAGGGGCACTGGGGGGCACTGGGAGGGGTTTGGGGGCACTGGGAGGCACTGCGAGGGGTTTGGGGGGCACTGGGGGGCACTGGGGGTACTGGGAGGGGCACTGGGGGCACTCTGCTTGAACTGCACCACCTGCGGGGGGGGACTGGGGGTACTGGGGCACTGGGAGGGACTGGGGGGACTGGGGGGCACTGGGGGGCACTGGGGGGGACTGGGAGGGACTGGGGGGCACTGGGAGGGGCACTGGGGGGCACTGGGGGGCACTGGGAGGGACTGGGAGGCACTGGGAGGGGCACTGGGGGGCACTGGGAGGGGCACTGGGGGGCACTCTGCTTGAACTGCACCACCTGCGGGGAACTGGGGGTACTGGGGGGCACTGGGGGCACTGGGGGGCACTGGGGGGGCACTGGGGGCACTCTGCTTGAACTGCACCACCTGCGGGGGGAACTGGGGGTACTGGGGGCACTGGGGGGTACTGGGGGCACTGGGAGGGACTGGGGGTACTGGGAGGGGCACTGGGGGGCACTGGGAGGGACTGGGGGGGTACTGGGGGGCACTGGGAGGGACTGGGGGTACTGGGAGGGGCACTGGGGGTACTGGGAGGGGCACTGGGGGCACTCTGCTTGAACTGCACCACCTGCGGGGAACTGGGGGTACTGGGGGCACTGGGGGGCACTGGGGGGGTTTGGGGGGTACTGGGGGGGACTGGGGGCACTGGGGGGGACTGGGAGGGACTGGGGGGGCACTGGGGGGCACTGGAGGGACTGGGGGGGCACTGGGGGGCACTGGGAGGGGCACTGGGAGGGGCACTGGGGGGCACTCTGCTTGAACTGCACCACCTGCGGGGGGAACTGGGGGTACTGGGGGCACTGGGAGGCACTGGGAGGGTACTGGGGGCACTGGGGGGCACTGGGGGGGGTTTGGGGGGTACTGGGGGGCACTGGGAGGGGTTTGGGGGGTACTGGGGGGCACTGGGAGGGGTTTGGGGGGTACTGGGGGCACTGGGGGGTACTGGGAGGGACTGGGGGGCACTGGGAGGGGCACTGGGGGGGCACTGGGGCACTCTGCTTGAACTGCACCACCTGCGGGGGGAACTGGGGGTACTGGGGGCACTGGGGGGCACTGGGAGGGATACTGGGGGCACTGGGGGGCACTGGGGGGTACTGGGGGGCACTGGGGGGCACTGGGAGGGACTGGGAGGGGTTTGGGGGGTACTGGGGGGCACTGGGGGGCACTGGGAGGGACTGGGGGGCACTGGGAGGGACTGGGGGGACTGGGGGGCACTGGGAGGGGCACTGGGGGGTACTGGGAGGGACTGGGGGGCACTGGGAGGGGCACTGGGGGGTACTGGGGGGGCACTGGGGGTACTGGGGGCACTGGGGGGGACTGGGGGGCACTGGGGGCACTGGGAGGGACTGGGGGGGCACTGGAGGGGTACTGGGGGGTACTGGGGGGGACTGGGGGGCACTGGGGGGCACTGGGAAGGACTGGGGGGGACTGGGGGGCACTGGGGGTACTGGGGGGCACTGGGGGGCACTGGGAGGGACTGGGGGGCACTGGGAGGGGCACTGGGGGGCACTGGGAGGGGCACTGGGGGCACTCTGCTTGAACTGCACCACCTGCAGGGGGAACTGGGGGTACTGGGGGCACTGGGAGGGACTGGGAAGGGTTTGGGGGGTACTGGGGGGCACTGGGAGGGGTTTGGGGGGTACTGGGAGGGGTTTGGGGGGCACTGGGAGGGACTGGGAGGGGTTTGGGGGTACTGGGAGGGGTTTGGGGGGCACTGGGAGGGGTTTGGGGGGTACTGGGAGGACTGGGAGGGGCACTGGGGGCACTCTGCTTGAACTGCACCACCTGCGCGGGAACTGGGGGTACTGGGAGGCACTGGGAGGGACTGGGGGGCACTGGGAGGGGTTTGGGGGGCACTGGGGGCACTGGGAGGGGTTCGGGGGGTACTGGGGGGCACTGGGAGGGACTGGGAGGGACTGGGGGGCACTGGGGGGGACTGGGGGGCACTGGGAGGGGCACTGGGGGCACTGGGAGGGGCACTGGGGGCACTCTGCTTGAACTGCACCCACCTGCGGGGGAACTGGGGGTACTGGGGGCACTGGGAGGGACTGGGGGGGCACTGGGAGGGGTTTTGGGGGCACTGGGAGGGGCACTGGGGGCACTGGGAGGGGCACTGGGGGCACTCTGCTTGAACTGCACCACCTGCGGGGAACTGGGGGGTACTGGGGGCACTGGGAGGGACTGGGGGGCACTGGGGGGCACTGGGAGGGACTGGGGGGGACTGGGGGGCACTGGGGGTACTGGGGGGCACTGGGAGGGACTGGGGGGCACTGGGGGGCACTGGGGGGCACTGGGGGGCACTGGGGGGCACTAGGGGCACTCTGCTTGAACTGCACCACCTGCGGGGGGGAACTGGGGCACTGGGGGCACTGGGAGGAACTGGGGGGGTACTGGGGGCACTGGGAGGGACTGGGGGGGCACTGGGAGGGGTACTGGGGGGTACTGGGGGGGACTGGGGGGCACTGGGAGGGACTGGGGGGGACTGGGCGGCACTGGGGGTACTGGGGGGCACTGGGAGGGACTGGGGGCACTGGGAGGGGCACTGGGGGGCACTGGGAGGGGCACTGGGAGGGGCACTGGGGGGCACTGGGAGGGGCACTGGGGGGCACTCTGCTTGAACTGCACCACCTGCGGGGAACTGGGGGTACTGGGGGCACTGGGAGGGACTGGGGGGGCACTGGGGGGCACTGGGAGGGACTGGGGGGGCACTGGGGGCACTGGGAGGGACTGGGGGGGACTGGGGGCACTGGGGGTACTGGGGGGCACTGGAGGGACTGGGGGGGCACTGGGAGGGGGCACTGGGGGGCACTCTGCTTGAACTGCACCACCTGCGGGGAACTGGGGGTACTGGGGGCACTGGGGGGGACTGGGAGGGACTGGGGGGCACTGGGAGGGGCACTGGGGGGGACTGGGAGGGGCACTGGGGGTACTGGGGGGGCACTGGGGGGGACTGGGAGGGGCACTGGGGGGCACTGGGGGGCACTCTGCTTGAACTGCACCACCTGCGGGGGGGATGGGGGGTACTGGGGCACTGGGAGGGAGTGGAGGCACTGGGAGGGGTACTGGGGGGTACTGGAGGGGTTTGGGGGGCACTGGGAGAGACTGGGAGGGACTGGGAGGGGGTTTGGGGGGCACTGGGGGGCACTGGGAGGGACTGGGGGCACTGGGGGGTACTGGGAGGGGTACTGGGAGGGGTACTGGGGGGTACTGGGAGGGACTGGGGGGGACTGGGGGGGACTGGGAGGGGTACTGGGAGGGACTGGGGGGGACTGGGAGGGGCACTGGGGGGCACTGGGGGGCACTGGGAGGGGCACTGGGGGCACTCTGCTTGAACTGCACCACCTGCGCGGAACTGGGGTACTGGGGGCACTGGGAGGGACTGGGAGGGACTGGGAGGCACTGGGGGCACTCTGCTTGAACTGCACCACCTGCGGGGGGAACTGGGGTTACTGGGGGCACTGGGGGGCACTGGGAGGGGTTTGGGGGGCACTGGGGCGCACTGGGGGGCACTGGGAGGGGTTTGGGGGGCACTGGGGGGCACTGGGGGGCACTGGGAGGGGCACTGGGGGCACTCTGCTTGAACTGCACCACCTGCGCGGGAACTGGGGGTACTGGGGGCACTGGGAGGGACTGGGGGGCACTGGGAGGGGTTTGGGGGGCACTGGGGGGCACTGGGAGGGGTTTGGGGGGCACTGGGGGGCACTGGGGGGCACTGGGAGGGGTTTGGGGGGCACTGGGGGGCACTGGGAGGGGTTTGGGGGGCACTGGGGGGCACTGGGAGGGACTGGGGGGCACTGGGGGCACTGGGGGGGACTGGGGGGCACTGGGGGCACTCTGCTTGAACTGCACCACCTGCGGGGAACTGGGGACACTGGGGGGCACTGGGGGCCAGCAATGGTCACTGGGGGGCACTGGGGGTCACTGGGGGCCATCACCAGCCACCATTGGCTACCACTGGCCATCAGTGGCTACCACTGGCCATCACCGGCCATCACTTGCCACCATCGGCCATCACCGGCCATCACTTGCCACCATCGGCCACCATTGACCACCATTGGCCACCAACTGCCGCTGACGGCCACCAACGACCCCCGGAACCTGCTGGGACCGTCCCTGCCCACGGCCCCCATCCCCCGGTGCCCCCAGGTGTGCCCAGGTGTGCCCAGGTGTGCCCAGGTGTGTCTGACCTAGCTCAGGTGTGCCCAGGGGTGTGCCCAGGTGTGTCTGACCTAGCTCAGGTGTGCCCAGGTGTGCCCAGGGGTGTCCCAGCTCTGTCCCGCCCCCCCCAGGTGCCCCCAGGTGCCCCCAGGTACCACCAGGACTCTCTCAGGTGCCCCCAGGTGTGCCTGACCTATCCCAGGTGTGCCCAGGTGTGCCCCATGTCTGTCCCAGGTGCCCCCAGGTGTGCCCAGGTGCCCCCAGGTGCTTCCCGTTGCCCCCAGGTGTGTCTCAGGTGTGCCCAAGTGCCCCCAGTTGCTTCCAGTTGCCCCCAGGTGTGCCCAGGTGCCCCCAGGTGTGGCCCAGCTGTGCCCAGGTGCCCCCAGTTGCTCCCAGGTGCCCCCAGCTGTGCCCAGGTGTATCTCAGGTGCTCCCAGGTGTGCCCAGGTGTGTCCAGGTGCCCCCAGCTATGCCCAAGTGCCCCCAGGTGTATCTCAGGTGCCCCCAGGTGTGCCCCAGCTGTGCCCAGGTGTGCCCCCAGGTGTGCCCCAGATGCCCCCAGGTGTGCCCAGGTGCCCCCGGGTGTGCCCAGGTGTGCCCAGGTGTGCCCCCAGCTGTGCCCCAGATGCCCCCAGCTGTGCCCCCAGCTGTGGCCCAGGTGCCCCCAGGTGCGCCCCAGGTGTATCCCAGGTGTGTTCCAGCTGCCCCCAGGTGTGCCCCATCTTCCCCAGGTGCTCCCAGGTGCGCCCAGGTGCCCCCAGGTGTGCCCCAGGTGTATCCCAGGTGTGCCCAGGTGTGCCCAGGTGCCCCCAGGTGTGCCCCATCTTCCCCCAGGTGTATCCCAGGTGCGCCCAGGTGCCCCCAGGTGTATCCCAGGTGTGCCCAGGTGTGCCCAGGTGTATCCCAGGTGTGCCCAGGTGTATCCCAGGTGCCCCCAGGTGTGCCCCAGGTGCCCCCCAGGTGTATCCCACCTGTGCCCAGGTGCCCCCAGGTGCGCCCCATGTGTATCCCAGGTGGACCGAGGTGTGCCCCCAGGTGTGCCCAGGTGCCCCCAGGTGTGCCCTAGGTGTGTTCCAGGTGCCCCCAGGTGTGCCCAGGTGCCCCCAGGTGTGCCCTAGGTGTGCCCAGGTGCCCCCAGGTGTGCCCAGGTGCCCCCAGGTGTGCCCTAGGTGTGTTCCAGGTGCCCCCAGGTGTGTCCCATCTTCCCCCAGGTGCCCCCAGGTGCCCCCAGGTGTGCCCCATCTTCCCCCAGGTGCCCCCAGGTGTGCCCAGGTGTGCCCGCGGTACCTTCTCGACGCTGCTCCAGAAGTGGCGCACCTCGCGGGCGATGGCGGCCGCCACCCGGCGCAGCTTGGCCTGCTCCTCGCGCTTGGCACGCTCCTGGCGCTGCCGCTGCTCCTCATGGTGCCGCATCACCATGCGCACCACCTGTGCCAGGCCGCGGCAGGGGCACGGCAGGGACAGGTGAGGGGCAGGGGAGGGGCACGGCAAAGAAACCCCAAAAAAAACCCAAAATCTGACCCCAAACCCAACGGAATTGGCACCAAAATCAATGAAATGACTCCAAAATTCACCCCAAAACTGCCCAAATTTGGAATTTTGGGGTTCTGGGGACAGGGGAGGGACAGGGAATAAAAACCCCAAAAAACCCCAAAATTTGATCCCAAACCCAACGGAATTGGCCCCAAAAATCAGCGAAATGACCCCAAAATTCATTGGAATTTGCCCCCAAAATGGCCCAAATTCGGCACCTCCGGCTCCTCCTGGGACAGGGCAGGGACAGGGGAAAAAAACCCCAAAACAACCCCAAAATCTGACCCCAAACCCAACGGAATTGGCACCAAAAATCAATGAAATGACCCCAAAATTCACCCCAAAACTGCCCAAATTTGGAATTTTGGGGGTTCTGGGGACAGGGGAGGGACAGGGAATAAAAACCCCAAAAAACCCAAAAAAACCCCAAAATTTGAGCCCAAACCCAATGAAATCAGCACAAAAATCTATGAAATGACCCCAAAAACCCATCAAAATTCACCCCAAATCACCCCAAATTCGGCACCTCCAGCTCCTGCTGGGACAGGTGAGGGGCACAGCAAAGAAACCCCAAAAAAACCCAAAATCTGACCCCAAACCCAACAGAATTGGCCCCAAAATCAACCAAATGACCCCAAAATCCATCGAAATTCGCCCCAAATTCGGCATTTTGGGGTTCTGGGGACAGGGAGGGACACAGCAAAGAGACCCAAAAATCCCCAAAATCTGACCCCAAACCCAATGGAATTGGCCCCAAAAATCAATGAAATGACTCCAAAATCCATCAAAATTCACCCCAAATCACCCCAAATTCGGCACCTCCGGCTCCTCCTGGGACAGGGCAGGGACAGGTGGAGGGGCAGGGGAGGGGCACGGCAAAGAAACCCCAAAAAATCCCCAAAATCTGACCCCAAACCCAACGGAATTGGCCCCAAAAATCAATGAAATGACCCAAAATCCACCCCAAAACTGCCCAAATTTGGAATTTTGGGGTTCTGGGGACAGGGGAGGGACAGGGGAAAAAAAAAACCAAAAAAACCCCAAAATCTGACCCCAAACCCAACGGAATTGGCCCCAAAAATCAAACGAATGACCCCCAAAATTCATTGGAATTTGCCCCAAAACGGCCCAAATTTGGCACCTCCGGCTCCTCCTGGGACAGGGCAGGGACAGGGGAAAGAAACCCCAAAAAAACCCCAAAATCTGACCCCAAACCCAACGGAATTGGCACCAAAATCAATGAAATGACCCCAAAATTCACCCCCAAAACTGCCCAAATTTGGAATTTTGGGGTTCTGGGGACAGGGAATAAAAACCCTAAAAAAACCCAAAAAACCCCCAAAATTTGAGCCCAAACCCAACGGAATTGGCACCAAAATCAATGAAATGACCCCAAAATCCACCCCAAAACTGCCCAAATTTGGAATTTTGGGGTTCTGGGGACAGGTGAGGGGCACAGCAAAGAAACCCCAAAAAAACCCCAAAATTTGATCCGGAACCCAACAGAATTGGCACAAAAATCAATGAAATGACCCCAAAATCCATCAAAATTCACCCCAAATCACCCCAAATTCGGCACCTCCGGCTCCTCCTGGGACAGGGAAGGGGACAGGGCAAAGAAACCCCAAAAAAAACCCAAAATCTGACCCGAAACCCAACGGAATTGGCACCAAAATCAATGAAATGACCCCAAAATTCACCCCAAAACTGCTCAAATTTGGAATTTTGGGGGTTCTGGGGACAGGGGAGGGGCACAGCAAAGAAACCCCAAAAAAACCCCAAAATTTGACCCCAAACCCAACAAAATTGGCCCCAAAAATCAACGAAATGACCCCAAAATTCATTGGAATTTGCCCCAAAATGGCCCAAATTTGGCACCTCCAGCTCCTCCTGGGACAGGGGAGGGACAGGGCAAAGAAACCCCAAAAATCCCCAAAATCTGACCCCCAAACCCAACGAATCGGCCCCAAAAATCAGCGAAATGACCCCAAAATCCACCCCAAAACTGCCCAAATTTGGAATTTTGGGGTTCCGGGGCCAGGTGAGGGGCACAGCAAAGAAACCCCAAAAAAACCCCAAAATCTGACCCCAAACCCAACGGAATTGGCACCAAAATCAACCAAATGACCCCAAAATCCATCGAAATTCGCCCAAATTCGGCATTTTGGGGGTTCTGGGGACAGGGAGGGACACAGCATAGAGACCCCAAAAATCCCCAAAATCTGACCCCAAACCCAATGGAATTGGCCCCAAAAATCAATGAAATGACTCCAAAATCCATCAAAATACACCCCAAATCACCCCAAATTCGGCACCTCCGGCTCCTCCTGGGACAGGGCAGGGACACGGCAAGAAACCCCAAAAAAAACCCCAAAATCTGACCCCAAACCCAACGGAATTGGCACCAAAATCAATGAAATGACCCCAAAATTCACCCCTCAAAACTGCTCAATTA